>BDSL01000146.1:0-188474 GCA_003116995.1 Yamagishiella unicocca | reverse complement strand
TCTCAATGAGCAACCCCACGCCCAAGATGCAGTGTACGGCAGAGCAGCCGCTGACGTGGGCGGCTTCCTGGCCACACCAACACCGTGACGGAGAAGGGGCTGGTGGCGGAGGCGCTACTCGACATGACTGGGGAGGGCAGCCTGCTAGGATGAGGCGGCGGGAGGGGGCAGGGAGGGGGCCAGGGAGGGGTGAGAGGCCAGCAGCCGCAACACCTCGTCGGCGGGCACCGGCGCCATGATGTACGACCCGCCGTACGACGCGGGCGGCAATAACTTGCAGAACAGACTGAAGGAGTGGACGTACTTGACCCGGGGCAGGCTGCTGCACGCTGCCCCACCCAGCCTTGCGGTGAAGGCGTAGCAAAGGCCGGAAACCAGTTCCTGGCAACAGCGGGTACCATCAACAGCGCCGCACATGGCCGTCTGCATCGCCCTGCTGGTTTGGCCGACGGGTTTGCCACCGCGCGAAGCAGCCAGAACGATAGCGCCCAAGACGTCGCCACGGCATCGCCGGCATCGTTCCTGATACCCAGTGTGGGGAAAGCTCGGCCCGCCACCGACGCCCGCCGGCACCGCCCGGTGAGGGCAGCCCCGACGTCAGCCGCGCGTCCACCGCCTCCACCAGGCCCAGCAGCGCCAGCAGCAGCGCCGCGAAGTGGACCCACGGGTCCTCGTTCGCCACCAGGTTGGACCGCCAACATGCGCACCTGCAGCACCTGCCTGTGCGGCTGCTCGGCTGTCACGTTACAACGCAGATATTGATCCGTCGTGGGAATCTATGCCTTGGATAGTTGAGGTTTGACGTCTGGATAGTCTGCGGCGTGGAACTTCATGATTGTTCGTTCACCGGGTAATTATCGGAAGTCTAACCGTCCAGTGCGCATGCGGCACAAAATAATTAAGTGCGATATGTTGGTCTGAGTATATGCTAAATACCTAAACAATATAGTCTTCTCTCGCCGTGCCGTGAGCTTCCACCGGCCTTGTAGTTGGCGCATCTTGGATTGCTTACAAACCAGGCAACCTTGGTTTACACCAAAACTTGAATACCACAACCAAACGAGAACACGATGCCCGCCTGCCTTCTCTTGGCTAGTGGAAGAAGTAGAAAGGTAGCGTAGGAATACTTTTGCATACCTTCCTGCGCTGCCTGCACCTTGCAGCAAGATTGGGAAGGACACGGCCACTAGATGCTCTCGTGGAGGCGACAGCAGCAGGCTGCTGTGCTGCAGTCGGCGGACGGTAGGATGGCGCGAAAGGCATTCGAATACCAACAAGTGGACCTGCTGCGCGAGGACCTGGCTCTCGGCACAACGACGATGCCAACCAACGGCAGCTTCGAATTTGTGCTGGTTCCAAAGGTTATCAGGGCCACGCTGGTGGCTGCGGACGTCTGCGTTCGGACAAACCGTGCTTCCAGAATCCCCAGCCCAGCGCGCTTCATGGCTGCACGTTGCGGGCCTGCTGCGATTCGCCGTGCCCTGTCACCCTTGTACCCTGTATCCCACAGTACTCCCCTACTCTTACATTTCGAAGCTGCCTGAATTGCCGAACTTGCTGCCAGGTGTGCCTCATCTCCATCCCCTTCTGAGCCCGGCCGTGGGCAGCACCTTCGGGCCCATGGTTGGGCCGCTCGACGCCTCAGGCATGCCGAAAGCCCTCTCCTCAGCTGACGAGGACGGGATTTGAATCCGCGCCCTTACGGACTAGTAGGTTTCCTTCCTGATACTGCACCAGGTAGTCCTGAAACTAGCGCCTGAAACCGCTCGGCCACCTCGTCATGCAACTCTTCGATGGCCTCATCGCAGTCGCTTCAGTCCAACGCGCACATTGTGTGCACACACGACTGGGGGGGGGGGCGGGTGCGGAAGGGAGGGGGCGTCGGGGTTGACATGCTGGAGGAGCCGCGTATCGCCGGATGTGACGCGGGTGTGGGGCTGCCATGCAGAGGCTTTCGCGGCGAGGGTACTCGGGTGCGGCATGTGTCGTAGAACACCCCTGGAGTGGGAACCCTTGCGCTTAACGTGCCCGCTTGCCCTGCGAAGGATCACAGTTGTTAGTGTGGAGCAGGGCCAGGGGGCGCTGCTTTGGGCGGTGGCGTCTGCTTTCTGCACGGGCCTCCATTTCGGACGGATTCATGTGCGATATTGCGCGGATCCAGGGCATGTTTGGATCCAAGCTCAGAGTTGCGGCGCAGGTCCGGCCGGGCAGTGCTGCGCCGGAGTTGGAGTCCCGTTGAGGCGGTGGCCACCGGGGCCCTAGGCGAGGTTGTGGGTGCCGGTACTGCCGTGGGTGGTGGTGGTGTCGGAGAACAGGTCTAGGAAGGTGGTCATGGTGCGGATGGAGGAATAGTTGGTGCTGAGGAACCGTTCGGGAGGGAGCCCCGGGTGGTCTTGTGTCCACACCCTGCCTATGTCTCCGCCTCATCGCCATTTCGCCCACCCTCTCCAAATCCATATCACCACAAAGTAACAACCCAACCGCCGCAACCTCCTTACAGGTCCATCTCTTGGCGGATGCGTACGCCATCCATGGTGCGATCCGCAAGGTCACTCGCTTTGAGTAGCTGCGCTATGCTGTAGCCCTGGTGGGAAGGAACAGGGGGCCGCGGCGCGTTGGGAGGCAGTGTGTGCGAGCCGGTCGCTGTAGAGTGCTGCCATGGGCCTTGCACATTCCACAGGTTGCAGGGACGCTGGGGACGGCGAGCAGCAACTGGATCACAGCTACTGGAGCTATGAGGTGAGGCGAAGGCTAGGCATGGCACGCTAGCGCGTGGCGTATCTCATCAAACGGTTTTGACAGCTTTGCAAGGCGCATTCGAATACGGGCTATGCGGTCCGAAACAGCACGTGGGACACACTGCAGCTGTCGCGTGAGTCGGTCCTTACGTAGAGCCACCGTGCAGCTGGCAGGTCCACGGGCAGCATCGTTGTCGATACACTGTGTGTTGTGACGATGACCGTGAGTTGCAAGGATTCGACTGGGCAAACGCCAGATGGAAATAAGGTAGCAGGGGATTCAGATTCCACAACAGGATGACGGCGTTTATCAACGCCATTTCCGCTTGAACATTCATCGTTACGTAAGATTTGTGAGGACACTGAGCAGCCCAGGGACGAACGGGCAGTCCCATTCCTACTCGTCGAGAATTGTTCGGTGCAGAGTGCACGGCGGGGCTGTGCCACTGCGTGAACATGTGCAAGCGTTATGGGCATGTTGGCCCTGACGGATACAGAGACGGCAGCCAGCCTTGCTGCTGCTTACATACGGATTGAGGCACCGCTGCCGCCACCGCCGCCGCCCCGACCCGGCCGCACGTCAAGCGCTTCGTCCGCAGGGAGGAGTCGGACGACGGGCAGCTGTTTTTGGAGGTGGTGGAGCGGGTGGGTTGGTGGGGGATGGCAAGCGGGTGACCCTCAGCAGCGCCCCATCACCTTCTCAATGAGCAACCCCACGCCCAAGATGCAGTGTACGGCAGAGCAGCCGCTGACGTGGGCGGCTTCCTGGGCCACACCAACACCGTGACGGAGAAGGGGCTGGTGGCGGAGGCGCTACTCGACATGACTGGGGAGGGCAGCCTGCGCTAGGATGAGGCGGCGGGAGGGGGCAGGGAGGGGGGCCAGGGAGGGGTGAGAGGCCAGCAGCCGCAACACCTCGTCGGCGGGCACCGGCGCCATGATGTACGACCCGCCGTACGACGCGGGCGGCAATAACTTGCAGAACAGACTGAAGGAGTGGACGTACTTGACCCGGGGCAGGCTGCTGCACGCTGCCCCACCCAGCCTTGCGGTGAAGGCGTAGCAAAGGCCCGGAAACCAGTTCCTGGCAACAGCGGTACCATCAACAGCGCCGCACATGGCCGTCTGCATCGCCCTGCTGGTTTGGCCGACGGGTTTGCCACCGCGCGAAGCAGCCAGAACGATAGCGCCCAAGACGTCGCCACGGCATCGCCGGCATCGTTCCTGATACCCAGTGTGGGGAAGCTCGGCCCGCCACCGACGCCCGCCGGCACCGCCCGGTGAGGGCAGCCCCGACGTCAGCCGCGCGTCCACCGCCTCCACCAGGCCCAGCAGCGCCAGCAGCAGCGCCGCGAAGTGGACCCACGGGTCCTCGTTCGCCACCAGGTTGGACCGCCAACATGCGCACCTGCAGCACCTGCCTGTGCGGCTGCTCGGCTGTCACGTTACAACGCAGATATTGATCCGTCGTGGGAATCTATGCCTTGGATAGTTTGAGGTTTGACGTCTTGGATAGTCTGCGGCGTGGAACTTCATGATTGTGTCGTTCACCGGGTAATTATCGGAAGTCTAACCGTCCAGTGCGCATGCGGCACAAAATAATTAAGTGCGATATGTTGGTCTGAGTATATGCTAAATACCTAAACAATATAGTCTTCTCTCGCCGTGCCGTGAGCTTCCACCGGCCTTGTAGTTGGCGCATCTTGGATTGCTTACAAACCAGGCAACCTTGGTTTACACCAAAACTTGAATACCACAACCAAACGAGAACACGATGCCCGCCTGCCTTCTCTTGGCTAGTGGAAGAAGTAGAAAGGTAGCGTAGGAATACTTTTGCATACCTTCCTGCGCTGCCTGCACCTTGCAGCAAGATTGGGAAGGACACGGCCACTAGATGCTCTCGTGGAGGCGACAGCAGCAGGCTGCTGTGCTGCAGTCGGCGGACGGTAGGATGGCGCGAAAGGCATTCGAATACCAACAAGTGGACCTGCTGCGCGAGGACCTGGCTCTCGGCACAACGACGATGCCAACCAACGGCAGCTTCGAATTTGTGCTGGTTCCAAAGGTTATCAGGGCCACGCTGGTGGCTGCGGACGTCTGCGTTCGGACAAACCGTGCTTCCAGAATCCCCAGCCCAGCGCGCTTCATGGCTGCACGTTGCGGGCCTGCTGCGATTCGCCGTGCCCTGTCACCCTTGTACCCTGTATCCCACAGTACTCCCCTACTCTTACATTTCGAAGCTGCCTGAATTGCCGAACTTGCTGCCAGGTGTGCCTCATCTCCATCCCCTTCTGAGCCCGGCCGTGGGCAGCACCTTCGGGCCCATGGTTGGGCCGCTCGACGCCTCAGGCATGCCGAAAGCCCTCTCCTCAGCTGACGAGGACGGGATTTGAATCCGCGCCCTTACGGACTAGTAGGTTTCCTTCCTGATACTGCACCAGGTAGTCCTGAAACTAGCGCCTGAAACCGCTCGGCCACCTCGTCATGCAACTCTTCGATGGCCTCATCGCAGTCGCTTCAGTCCAACGCGCACATTGTGTGCACACACGACTGGGGGGGGGGCGGGTGCGGAAGGGAGGGGGCGTCGGGGTTGACATGCTGGAGGAGCCGCGTATCGCCGGATGTGACGCGGGTGTGGGGCTGCCATGCAGAGGCTTTCGCGGCGAGGGTACTCGGGTGCGGCATGTGTCGTAGAACACCCCTGGAGTGGGAACCCTTGCGCTTAACGTGCCCGCTTGCCCTGCGAAGGATCACAGTTGTTAGTGTGGAGCAGGGCCAGGGGGCGCTGCTTTGGGCGGTGGCGTCTGCTTTCTGCACGGGCCTCCATTTCGGACGGATTCATGTGCGATATTGCGCGGATCCAGGGCATGTTTGGATCCAAGCTCAGAGTTGCGGCGCAGGTCCGGCCGGGCAGTGCTGCGCCGGAGTTGGAGTCCCGTTGAGGCGGTGGCCACCGGGGCCCTAGGTGAGGTTGTGGGTGCCGGTACTGCCGTAGGTGGTGGTGGTATCGGTGTAGCTCAATTGGGAGAGCCCGAAAAATCCAATCCTTGTGGCCTGGAAGATCCCAGGTTCAATTCCCACAAGGTGCGGCACAGGAGATGCAGGTTCGAATCCTGCCGCCGATCCCGATGGTGCGGGCAGCCAATAGCCATCGGTGTGGTTAGGGAGGACTAACTCTAGTATGAAGTGTTGGGGCTTAGGCCAGAGACGGGAGCGTGTGCGTCCTACGGGTGGCTCAACCATCAAGTACACTCAAGTACACCAAGCATGGCGGCATGCTGGACATGGAGCTGGCGGAAGACCGGTTTCCGGAGAGCGCTTGAATCTCAAAAATTTGATACAAATATGAGTTAGGGATGTGGCAGGAGCACCAGCCTCCGGCGAGTTGCACTAACTGGTCGTGTTCCACAGCGATAATGTGGCGTGGGCCTTAGCGATATGAGGTGGATTGGTACTGGTGGCGCGAGCGTATAGGGTGTACTGATGCCCTCACCGCCCCGCCCCCTTAACAACATGCCAGGCCTAGTGCCGGCGTAATGTAATAATAATAATAATAATAGGTGGTGGTGGTGTCGGAGAACAGGTCTAGGAAGGTGGTCATGGTGCGGATGGAGGAATAGTTGGTGCTGAGGAACCGTTCGGGAGGGAGCCCCGGGTGGTCTAGTGTCCACACCCTGCCTATGTCCTCCGCCTCATCGCCATTTCGCCCACCCTCTCCAAATCCATATCACCACAAAGTAACAACCCAACCGCCGCAACCTCCTTACAGGTCCATCTCTTGGCGGATGCGTACGCCATCCATGGTGCGATCCGCAAGGTCACTCGCTTTGAGTAGCTGCGCTATGCTGTAGCCCTGGTGGGAAGGAACAGGGGGCCGCGGCGCGTTGGGAGGCAGTGTGTGCGAGCCGGTCGCTGTAGAGTGCTGCCATGGGCCTTGCACATTCCACAGGTTGCAGGGACGCTGGGGACGGCGAGCAGCAACTGGATCACAGCTACTGGAGCTATGAGGTGAGGCGAAGGCTAGGCATGGCACGCTAGCGCGTGGCGTATCTCATCAAACGGTTTTGACAGCTTTGCAAGGCGCATTCGAATACGGGCTATGCGGTCCGAAACAGCACGTGGGACACACTGCAGCTGTCGCGTGAGTCGGTCCTTACGTAGAGCCACCGTGCAGCTGGCAGGTCCACGGGCAGCATCGTTGTCGATACACTGTGTGTTGTGACGATGACCGTGAGTTGCAAGGATTCGACTGGGCAAACGCCAGATGGAAATAAGGTAGCAGGGGATTCAGATTCCACAACAGGATGACGGCGTTTATCAACGCCATTTCCGCTTGAACATTCATCGTTACGTAAGATTTGTGAGGACACTGAGCAGCCCAGGGACGAACGGGCAGTCCCATTCCTACTCGTCGAGAATTGTTCGGTGCAGAGTGCACGGCGGGGCTGTGCCACTGCGTGAACATGTGCAAGCGTTATGGGCATGTTGGCCCTGACGGATACAGAGACGGCAGCCAGCCTTGCTGCTGCTTACATACGGATTGAGGCACCGCTGCCGCCACCGCCGCCGCCCCGACCCGGCCGCACGTCAAGCGCTTCGTCCGCAGGGAGGAGTCGGACGACGGGCAGCTGTTTTTGGAGGTGGTGGAGCGGGTGGGTTGGTGGGGGATGGCAAGCGGGTGACCCTCAGCAGCGCCCCATCACCTTCTCAATGAGCAACCCCACGCCCAAGATGCAGTGTACGGCAGAGCAGCCGCTGACGTGGGCGGCTTCCTGGGCCACACCAACACCGTGACGGAGAAGGGGCTGGTGGCGGAGGCGCTACTCGACATGACTGGGGAGGGCAGCCTGCGCTAGGATGAGGCGGCGGGAGGGGGCAGGGAGGGGGGCCAGGGAGGGGTGAGAGGCCAGCAGCCGCAACACCTCGTCGGCGGGCACCGGCGCCATGATTCACACGTCCACCAGGCCCAACAGCGCCAGCAGCTAGCAGCGCCGCAAAGTGGACCCACGGGTCCTCGTTCGCCACCAGGTTGGCCGTCAGCACCGCCAACATGCGCACGTGCAGCACTGCCTGTGCGGCTGTCACGTTACGATGCAGATATTGATCCGTCGTGGGAATCTATGCCTTGAATAGTTTGAAGTTTGACGACTTGAATAGTCTGCGACGAGGAACTTCACGACTCTGTCGTTCACCGGGTAATTACCGGAAGTCCGGTTCTTGCCCATCCATTCGAATGGGGACTTCTTGGGCGCCCAGGCGGTGGAACATCTGCACGCGACATATGGGGCGCACTGCTGTTTGTTTTCTCTGGGTGAGGGTCTGCCTAGCCAACAGTCGGTACTTATCAGCTGGAGGCTGCGTGTGCAACGTGCGTGCCGATGATTCTGCGTCGTCGTCCTTGGCCGACTGCACGACAACCCTCGCCACTCCTTCCACAACCCCCCCCTTCCCCCCCCATTTAAATGTGTGGCATATTACGCCATTATTGGTCCCCATGTCACCGGCAGCGACATTATTGCCACACCGGCTCCAGTGGCGACCAGGCCCGCTCTACGCTATATGTCACCACTACCGGACCCTCTGTCCTTCCGTCCTTTCCTCTACTTCAATGGTCAGCGACACATACACTGCTCGGTCCGGACATTACGTGGAGGTCGTGATTGGTCGGAACCCACTGTAATATCTATGGTGTCACCAGGCTCGACGTGCGGTGGGTACGCACGCACACCATGGCGGGCAACCGTTCAGCCAATGCGCGCATTACTGTGAAACGGCGTTAACGCGCAGCAGGCATTGCGCCACGTACGACGCCGGCGGGGCCGTCCATTTGTGCGACAGCGCAAACCGTCTGATGCTGCTGGTGATGCGGTCAATGTTTAGCCGTCGTGCCACTGCTGCACCCATGACTCCTCTTCCCATCAGCAGCGCCCGACCTGCCCCGCAACATGTATGCAGTTCCTGAACGATACACGCACACTGCCATCTAGCTACGTAGCTCGATCAGTCCCATCGCCTCCTATCCAGCCGCCACACGCGCCGCCTACCGCCTCGCCCCTAACTTGACCATTCAGCTGCCGACCAGCAAGCCCACTGTAAATAATAAAGCATCGCACCTGCTGCCTCCCGCACCAGCAGGGCACGCTGGCGTCAGCGGCCGCGCGCGGAGCACAGCGATAGATAGATGCCATCGCCTCGCTCCACCGAGCCGCATACCTACACGGCGGGCCCGACATAACTACTCCCCTTGACGTCGGGGCCGCCGCCGTCGCCACCAGCGCCACATTAGCAGAAGAAAGGCCCAGCGAGCCGCAGCCCGCTGCCGTCAAGCACACATACAGATAGGAGCCGTCTCTGATGATCTCCCGTATCGGAGCGGATGGACCAGGGCAACGGCCCGAGCACTGCAACGGCCTGAGCACTGCACGCACGCACGCACTTTATTCACAGAGAACGCAGGCGCGTCTATCTGTCCACTGCTGGGTAGATAGCTTCTGGGCGATTTGCGGGGACGGAGCGAGGTGGTGGTGGGCTCCGTAGGGTGCGTGGACAGGCGGCGCCGCTATCGCTAGCAGCGAGTAGAGCTGCGTCATCATGTCTGCCGCATGCGCCTGTCGTCGTACGTGTCTGCCACAAGCGCCTGTTGTCGTACGTGTCTGCCGCATGCGCCTGTTGTCGAACCCGCGCGTAAATAATGCAGGGCCGCGGCGACTTCGGTGACTGGAATTCATGGCTGGAGGAAATTCAGCCAGAGGCACGGTTGCTGTGTAGAAGCGCGCGGCGGCGGCTATAAAGTACGGCGGCGGCATGCAGCCGCTTACTTGCTGCCCAAGCAACCAACGTAGGTTCCCCAAGTGCGGAGCTCCCCTGGATCGTAGGTACCTGCGGGACACCGATGAGGAGGACTACGACAGTAAATATTTGGTAATTGTGCATTCAAATAAAGTTATTAACCGCCGGCGACAAGCTCGCTCCCAACTACGTGCGTGTAATACTCTGCGCTTGTGGTAACGGTTACAGTGGGTTCCAGACCAAAAGGTAGAACCATCGGGCACATCGCCTGACACTGAGGAAGACGGAGGAGACAGACGTGCACCGGAACAAAGGCAAGCCACCAGCAGAACACCAATCGACAGGCCATCCATAGGCAACTCTGCGCTATTGGGATTCTGCCCCTAAGGACCCGCACCTACATACCTTACCCTGTAGATGGTCACCAGCAGGTGGGCATGCCGCGGGTGGGCAGCCACGTATGACGGAACACGGCTGCCGGAAGGTCACCCGCGCGCCCGCCCTTGCAAGCAAAGATCATCGCGGTAGTGGCCCCTCCGTCCGTCCGGGGTGCCGGTGCACGTACGCAGGATCTCGTCGGGCGACGTACGGCGGGAGGTAGGCCTCGGGCGATGTATGCAGGCGAGGAAGCGATGTTCGTCTGCGATGTAGGTGGCTAGGCTGGGGAGCGAAAACGGAGGATGGAGGTACGTAGGGGCATGCATGCACCAATAGTTAGCGGCAGTAGTATTCCAGCCATCGTATGTAGCGACATTAGTACATCTATCTGTTTCCATGCATCTTTTGAGCCATGGGGAACTAACGCTAAACCTAAAGCAGCAGGATATGCAAGTGACGGCAACGGTGGTTTCACGACAACGGTGGCTTGGAACCGATCGCGGGTACGCCGGGACGAAGGGCGGGGCAAGACCACCGCTGCACCGATGGCTGGCGGCTGCTGAAGTGCTGGCTGAACAGTGCAGCAGTAGTTATCTTGCCCCGCCCGATCGATCCACGGCACCCGCACGCGGTGTGAGCAAGTCAGAACGCGCGCTGTGGACAGGCAGGCAAGCAACAGGCGGCATCCTATCTAGCTACTATCCTAACTCCGTCCCCAACCTAGCTACAGCTTCTCTGAGTCAGGCGATCGAGGCCTACCTCAAGCACGCTGACGTATGAGCGCCGGCTGTCCATCCAGCGCCGCCAGCAGCGCGCGATCGTACCCTGCCTGCTCTGGCGGCGGCGAGGGTGGCGACGGCGGCGGAGGAGGCGATGGAGGCGGTGATGGTGGTGATGGCGGCGACGGTGGCGGCGATGGTGGCGCCACAGACTGGCGCGATGGAGGGCCGGGGGTTGTGAGGAAAGCCTGTGTAGGGAGGGGGAGCGGGCGCGAACGGAGGGCAGTGACGAGTGACAGGGTTACAAGGACCGGCCACAGCTAGGTGCTTACAGCTCAGCAATCACAGCTATCTAGGGGAGGCGCCGCTGAACCGCGGGTGGGAGCCGGGGGCTGGCGCCGTACTCGCCGGCAGCTCTGCTACTGGCTGACTTGCTGACATTATCGCTCACGATGGTTCGACTGCTGCTGAGATGTACGTTAGAGCCGATGATACAAATATGAGTTAGGGATGTGGCAGGAGCACCAGCCTCCGGCGAGTTGCACTAACTGGTCGTGTTCCACAGCGACAATGTGGCGTGGGCCTTAGCGATATGAGGTGGATTGGTACTGGTGGCGCGAGCGTATAGGGTGTACTGATGCCCTCACCGCCCCGCCCCCTTAACAACATGCCAGGCCTAGTGCCGGCGTAATGTAATAATAATAATAATAATTAGAGCCGACTTGCTGTAAACAGCAGCTGACAATGACGGAGCTGACTGCTAGCTTGCTAAAAACTAGGATTAAGCGAAGGATAGGGTTGCGCCTGGTCGCCGTCTCGGCACCCAAGTCCCGGCACCCAAGTCCCATGCCCCTACCGGAGCGGCAGCAGAGCCTCGAGGTATCGACTCGTGCTGCCCCGCATCGCCTTGGCCCGCATCGCCTTGGCCCGCATCGCCTTGGCCGATGGTAGATCTCGTAGTCGTACGCAGGTCTCGTAGTCGTACGTAGATGATGACGTAGGGTGGGCGGGCTCGGGCGATGCAGGGCGGGCGCGGTAAAGGGAGGGCGAAAACGGAGGATGGAGGTAGGGGCATGCAGCAGTAGTTAGCGGCAGTACTCCAGCCATCGTATGCATGTAGCGACATTTGTACATCTATTGAGCCATGGGGAACTAACGCTAAACCTAAAGCAGCAGGATATGCAAGTGACGGCAACGGTGGTGTCACGACAACGGTGGCTTGGAACCGATCGCGGGTACGCCGGGACGAAGGGCGGGGCAAGACCACCGCTGCACCGAAGGCTGGCTTCCTGCTGCAAGGAAGCTAGCTGATGACGGCTGCTGCTGTACGGATGGCTGACAGGCTGAAGTGCCGGTTGGCTGGCGGCTGCTGAAGTGCTGGCTGAACAGTGCAGCAGTTATCTTGCCCCGCCCGATCGATCCACGGCACCCGCACGCGGTGTGAGCAAGTCAGAACGCGCGCTGTGGACAGGCAGGCAAGCAACAGGCGGCATCCTATCTACTATCCTATCTCCGTCCCCAACCTACAGCTTCTCTGAGTCAGGCGATCGAGGCCTACCTCAAGCACGCTGATGTATGAGCGCCGGGTGTCCAGCGCCGCCAGCGCGCGATCGTACCCTGCTGCCGGCCAGGGAAAATGGCCAGCCTCGCTCCCAGCCGCGGCGAATGGTGGCACGTGTGATGATGTAGTACACCAAGCCAAGTATACCATGTACGCTGTATGTCCTGTGGAAGGAACGAAGGGGGAAAGCGAAGGAAGGGGAGAGGAAACCAGGATTCAGCAATCGGCGGACTGACGGCGAGGTACATATAAAATAATGCGATCTCGCACCCGCGTTCAACGCTGTATGTGTTGTGGAAAAAGGGAGCTACGAGGGGAACGTTACCAGGATTCGCACGCGGGCTGACATTTGGGAACGAACACAGCAAGCAACCCACGGCCAACGAACGAGCCGAAGTTGAAGGTAGGGGCGCTGCCAACGAACATTACAAATCACGTGTCGCCAATTGAACATCTGCACAAGCACTGAACAGCAGTCAGTGTACTGTTGCATTGGGGCATGGTCCAGCAGCATGCATGGCAAGCACAGGCCAAAGTAAGGCCATCCCAGAGCCGCGTTTTCGACTGCGAGTTGAGCCTCTCGTGATATGGGCTTTGGATAGCATCAACAGCCGAAAGTCGTAATTATGAAATTGAGTCAAGACCTTGAGGCTGATGAAGGCACCTGAAGGTCCGAGCAATCATACCGCCTATCGGCCGCCGTGGCGTAGTTTCATCGTAATTTGTGCCTGCAGAAGTATTGCACCTGCAGAAGTATTGCACCTGCAAAAGTATTGCACATGCAGTAACGAACGAACCAGCAAAGATGAGCCGACGTCAGCGTACGCCATAGCCTGTTTGCCTTTACAACGGTAGCATGCTAACGAGCGAAGCAGCAGAAATCCACAAACACAGATGAAGTAGCCCGTTGGAGGTTAGGAGAAATATAAGATGGTTGGGAAGTTGAAATGAAGGGAGCGCGTTGGTCGGAGAGCGTAGGTTGATGTTGAGGCAAGGAGATTTTGCGCGTTGCAATGAGAGCGTCGGAGTAATAAGCAATGCAAGGTGCTGTTATGTTCTGCTTACGTGCACGGAAGGGTAAAGTGAGTGGATAGGATGCGCATTTGTAGGCGAACGTGCTAGGCTGTCAGGCGCAGTGCCATCAATAAGTGAGCATCCTTACAGAAATTGATAGGCGTGTAATAGGTGAATCAAGTATAGGTGGATCAGGCAAGTTGCAAGGGTAGGCGACGACGGGCACACTTATTGGACCTAGGAAACAACGATCCGCGCTCACGCCCGTCCGCCCACACGCCCGCTCAATCGATCCACAAGCACGCCCGGGATGGTGGATGAGACGGGCAGCATGCCCGCAGCCCGGGCGCTTGCTCACACGAAACACACAGCAGCCAGCCCGCAGCATCTCGCCCTGGCTGTCCCGAGGGTGCAAGGTGCCGGTGCAAGGTGCTGGTGCCGGTGCTGGATATCATGCGCGTTGGTAGGAGAGCGACCTTCATGAACTGTCGCGGATAATTACAGAAATTGACTCGGAATGGATATAGCAGAAACGGCTATAAGGCAAGTCGAAAGTGTAAACCATGACGGGCACCCCGATTGGATGAAGCAAACTACGAAAAGCGGCTCGCAGGCATGGTGAGATAACGCACCCAGGGCAGCGGGAGGCAGCAAAGACAGCGGGGATGCACGTGCAGCACCTCCCAAGCAACGGCGCAGCTTGTGTTGCCCGCCGGCGAAAGCACCATTTGCACTAAGTGCATCCAGCGCGGCCCCAC
The DNA here is from genome assembly GCA_003116995.1 of Yamagishiella unicocca. NCBI lineage: Eukaryota > Viridiplantae > Chlorophyta > Chlorophyceae > Chlamydomonadales > Volvocaceae > Yamagishiella > Yamagishiella unicocca. The sequence continues at coordinate 174,517 of BDSL01000146.1, read as the reverse complement.
GGGCATGCAGACCCCGGAGGGCAGGCACCCAAGCACACAGCCGTGGAGCCAGGCCCGGCGTGCTGAACCCTTGAGGCAACACGCCGCGAGGCGCCTTACTACAAGCCTTTCGGGGTCGGTATGCTTCCCCGCCTGGAGCCTGCCGGGCCTCGCGTCAAGTACGTCGTGCTTCACTCCACGGGCGCCATGCCTTTATAAAAACTCCCTTAACAGGGCTACTTTGATGAATTGACCATTGGAAAAGGTCAACAGGATGCTGCTGTGTCATGCGGTACTGGCACCTGCAGGTGCCAGTACGACAAGTGCTACTTCGGGTAAAGAAGCATACACTTAGTATAAGCACATAAGACGTAAATTGAGCGCCTTGTGAGGCATAGACACCCGAACTGCTACTTAAAGTAATCAGCAAGCGTCATTAATAGGCGCTGTTGTGGTTTACTTATTTTTCTGCGATAGCGCAGCTGCATTAGCTATATGGTTACTTATCATATAGCTCGATATCGCACTAGGTGCACACTAGCGCCATGAGGCAGCTTTGGCTTTGAATGGAGGACATTAGTAGACATGTGCGCTGTTAGTCAATGGCCTGCACAGCACAGGGGAAGTAAGGAGGATATATGACGGATGGGCTCAAAGGCTTTGCTTCATTGTTCCATCAAGCGGGCTTCAGTGCTGTATGGTTACGTTGTTTTGAATTGAAAGCACGATGCCGGTGCGAAGTGCTGGTGCCGTTTCTGGATACCATGCGCGTTGGTAGGAAAGCGACCTTCATTAACTGTCGCGGATAAATACAGAAATTGACTCGGAATGGGTATAGCAGAAACGGCTATAAGGCAAGTCGAAACTGTAATCCACGACGGGCACCCCGATTGGATACAGCAAACGACGGAAAGCGGCTCGCAGGCATGGTGAGATAACGCACCCACGGGCATGCAGACCCCGGAGGGCAGGCACCCAAGCACACAGCCGTGGAATGAGGCGCGGCGTGCTGAACCCTTGGGGCAAGACGCCATGAGGCCCGGCGGGTGCTAGGCTGGGAAGCCGGCCGACTTCATAGAGTCCAGTAGTGAGGCGAAAGTGTAAACCACGATGGGCACCCCCATTGGATGAAGCAAACTACGAAAAGCGGCTCGCAGGCATGGTGAGATAACGCACCCAGGGCACGCGGGCAGCGGGAGGCAGCCAAGACAGCGGGGATGCACGTGCAGCACCTCCCAAGCAACCGTGCAGCTCGTGTTGCCCGCCGGCGAAAACACCAATTGCACGAAGTGCATCCCACCAACGTAAGGAAAACAGCGCGACCCCACGGGCATGCAGGCCACGGAGGGCAGGCACCCAAGCACACAGCCGTGGAGCGAGGGTGCTGAACCCCTGAGGCAACACGTCGCGAGCCCCGGCAGGCGCTAGGCTCCAGTAGTGAGGCGCTATGAGATCACTGGTTGCCTGCAAAGTGCAGGCCCCGAGCAGAGCAATGGGACCGGCCGGCCACGGCCAGCGCCGAAGAGGCTGGTAAGAAGGCGCCACGAACTAGCCATTGATCGCCTGCGCAGTGTACTTGTACAGAAATGTGCAAAAGGTTCCTGCACGGCTTCTCCAGCAAGTCTGGCCGCAGCATGCACACCACGGTCCAAGCTGGCACCGCGCCATAGGTGGCAAATATTGGCTTCACGCCTTTCATGAAGGACCTCTCTATAAAGTTAGTATATGTTTTATTGCAAGTAGCTGCTTCTCAAGTAGTTCTGTCGCCAAGCAATGCAAGGTGGTGAGGCCGGCCGACGCGTTGTAACCGGCGGCGTCTCTTTTTTCGCGCGACCTTTACATACGATCATAGCCCCACGAATTCGCTTTACAAAGCTGCCTTCCGAACTGCCAGCGGCTCCCCTGGCCTGCGCTGAAATGTACGGTCCGTTTATTACCTGTACGGGGCCCTGATTATGCGGAGTTGAAGTGCGATAGAGCTACTTAAATATAAACCAATTGCACCCACGCAGTGCAACAGGTTAAGTCTAGTCGAAGGTTAGGCACTCCCACCGGGCAGGATCGGAGTGTGCAAGACGTCAAACAAGCGCACCTCCATCCGGAAGGAAGCCAAAGTTGTTGCAAAGACGTCTGTTGTAACATCTTGAAAGGTTGCTGCTGAGTCGGAGGGCCTGCGAAGGGCAAGGCAGAATTCCGTGTTCAGATTACCCTAAACGAATTCATTTGACAGCGCAAACAACTACAGAATGTCATTCCTCTGTTCCTACATACATAACCCATCGTAGAACAGGTGCGACTGTATGTCTGAGAAACTGTTGCCATTGTACGGCGACAGCTGCGAGATGACGATGGATCTCAGGGCCAACGGCCAAGGCTTCATCCTTACCATATGAGCCGTATTTACGCATGACAATGTAACAGTGTATGTCGGCGAAATATTGCATACTGACCCTGACTCTCGCGGCAAGTTCTCGCGGTCCGAGGAAAAAGCGTGTCACAGCGGCTTTGGAACTTACTTCTTCCCTTATGCCATAGTTATTTCACGCTTGGCAGCGCTTGGCGCGCTGTAAGCAAGGTGTAACTCAGTGACCGCCACTGCCGTGTGACCAGATGCAGATGTATGTCCATTGTGTAGGTTCGTCACGGCCCTTAAGGAAAGCGCAGATCCCAATTGCGACAACAATTTCACAACGTGTAACATGCTGCAAGCCTGCAACACAAAACACCGACCCTCCGCAAACCTAACCGAAGACAGGCAGGGAGCGAAAGAGAGCGACCTACCAGCCCAGAGCTGCCATAATGCCACTGAAAATAGCGTGAAGGTTTCATTACAAGACGTATACAGAATTTGACCCTATACACTTCAGCAACTGGAAAGCTTCGATCTTCCACCACCACGCCAAGTGCCGGCAGCGAGCGAGCCTCGGAGGCAATCCAATCGTACACATCCCGAAGCAACGGCGGGGTGAGGACCTATTGTAACAAGTCAGGCCGACGGCGGCGTCTGCGACCCCAACTAGCCCTTGGCAGCTATGCATGCCTACCGTACTGACACGCCAAATTGGTGATATTATTTGGGTAGAGACGGTCCCAACTCATGGCACCACTAAATTCCGGCCTTTTTTAAACCACCGCCGTACCCAATTGCAAAATCATGGAAGTTATTTCATGGACTCTTGTCTGTTGCCAGCGGTTGCTTTCGTGATGTTGAATGTGAAATCATGATGCTGGTCGCACGGCGGCAGCACGTGCTGGCCTTGTACGGAAGCGGCGCCCTGCATCACTCCCAAAGAATCAGCCAGCTGCCCGGGCCCCAAGGGACCCGAACCCTGCACCGCATAAAACCCTAAAACGACGCCTTTGGAGGTAGGTACACAACGCGGGTCAACGATGGTTCTACCTCTTGGTCTGGAACCCACTGTAATCGTTACAACAACGCGGGATGCGGCTCGATCGGTTGGCCTGCCGCATCTCAACCAACGTAACGAACAACTAACATGAGTTCCATGCATGACAGCGCTTTGGCATTACCCTGACACGTCTGGACGGAAGCGATTTATATTAACGATGGTAAAGCACATACGCACGGGACTGTGCAAGTAAGTGAAGCTTACCGTACCGCTTGCGATGTCCCTGTGGATGGTTGTTGTTGTTGTTGCACCGCTTGCGAAGTTGCGATGTCCCTGCGGATGGTGTCCGGTCGCCATGAGCGTGATGATGAGGGGACGGATGGGGTAGTTGAGTGTGGAGACGTGATCGCCCCCTACCTGCTGCGAAGTGCCAGACTTTTATTCTTTCCCCTGCGCATCGCCCGACGGTCCTATCTTGGTTGTTGTACTTGTTACAGTGGGCTCCAGACCTGGGTAGAGCCATCGGGCGCATCGCCTGACACTGAAAGAGACAAGAAAAGCAAGGAAACCCGACGGTTCCGAAAGGCAAACCACCCAGAGCCTCACAACCGAGAGCCCAGAGGAAACAACAAGCACCAATACACAGGGGGAGGTTGCGCTGATGGCTCCCCTGCACATGGCCACATGCATCCCAAGCAGACCCCCGAAAGGAGAGACAGCAGCACGCCTCGGCACCACTGTAACCGTTAAAATCGGATACCCCCCCCCAGGATCCCGGAAAAGTCCCACACCCGAAACGGGCCGACGCCCATCTTGGTGTCTGGAGCCGCCAACTGTAACAAGCACTACATCTCCACATGTCCCTGCATTCATTCGTGCGTATGTATGGCACCACACAGCGGTACCGTCCAACCAGTGAACCTGCCACACGCAGTCGCTTTACGTGAATGTACTCGTTTTGAACCAGCACACATCGCTCAATTGCGCTGCACGCAAGCTGGCAACCGACCTACCGCCCCTTCGTGCTCTGCTGCTCTGCTCGCCAAAGCAAGCGCACACGCAGCCGCGCGATCGGAGCCCCGTCCCCTGGGGCCCCGGGCCAATTGATCGAGCACACCGTTTCTGACGTCAGCATCCATCCACCATTTCCTACGCCAGCACCCGTATGCTTCACATCGATCATACACGTTAGGTTCGCTCCTGGCGCCGTACGATAACGAATATAGCTTGTCTGCATTCTGCAGTGGCACGGTGCGTTGTGGTGAGCGTACCCTGTTCAGCCGTCAGCCAGTAAGGGGCCCAAGGACCGATCGAAATTGCTGCAAAATAAAATAATGAAATCTGACACCATATCTATCGATCATCTATGCAGGTAGAGCAGCAGTGCGGAGACAGCCGTAGTGTACCCTACTTAAGTCCGTCGCAGCTGCTGGAGTGCCCGTCGAGAGTAAGCGCCCACCCGTGTATGAGCCGGCCCACCTGCGCCATTCTGCCGCGTTCGTCTGCTGGCTTAGCCGGCAGCAGTCGGCGCCGCTACCGCGAGCACACGATCAAGTAAGCGGCGAACTGTCGTTGAAGGCACGTGTCGCCCACTGCACGCTTTGATGGCCCCAACGCAAGCGATACATGTTTTTTCCTTTACCAACAAACGTATCCCATTGCTATCCCATTGCTATCGCTCGCTCCAAGCAAGTTCGTCAACGTGCGCTCGTTTGTTCGTTTGCCCAATGCTGTCAATGACGAAATGTCAAGTAACGGTAATACGGAAGGTAGTGTCAAGCCTGGTATGCCCGTCATCACCACGCACTCGCGCTCGCTCGTTCGGTGGGATGGTCAGTTAGTTGGAAACATCAGCAACGCACTGATCAATAATCCTCGATGTCCAGCGCTAGCCGGATGAGCGGGCACAGCTGCACAACGGTCACCGCCTCCGCGTACGCCTCCCCTGACACGTCATAGTACGGCGCAGACTCGTACGACGCCACCAGCTGGGCTGCGGTGGCCTCCGCGGTTGCCAGCGCCCGGGCCGACACCGCGCCGCCGCTGCACAGCTCCTCCTTGACGACCTGGATCGATCCAGGGAGGGGGCGAGTGGGCGACGGGTGGTACGGGACGGGCGCGGGTAGGCCGATCGATCCATGGAGGAGTAGAAGGGCAGGTGTGCGGGTGGGTGGGTGGGTGCGTGGGTGGGTCGATGGAACGGGAGTGAACGTGGCTGGGTGGAACGACTGGGGTTAAGTACGGGGGGTAGAATAACAGGGACGGAGAGGAGTTTGGTAATGAGGTGCAGTCGCGATTGCCCCCCGGCCCCCGCACCCCGTTCCTCACGTCCATGAGCGCCGTGGCTGCCGGCCCCGCCACCGCCTTGAGCACCACCGCGGGCTCATGTGGGGTGTGCTGCTGCTGCCACTGCCACAGCGCCTGCGCGGCGAGGAGGTCGGCAGGAACGGAGCCAGCGGATCGATACACAGCGGGTCGATACACAGCGGGTCGATACACAGAGCGGGAGGAAAGGGGGAACGGGAGAGAAGGGTCACGATATTGGCGGCGCGGTTCATGTAGGCACGTATATTAGCGGTTGATGTCATCCTCAAAACTAACAGGTCGATGCATGGAGACCGATGGCGCGGCTGCCTTCCGGCGCGGAGACGCGCATCTATCTCCGTAAACCCCATCATATGGTGGTACGTACGACACCGTAGGGTACAGATAATGTGAGGTGCCGCCCCTACCAAAGTACCTAGTGCATGTAGGCTGCCGTGCCCACCCAATCAGCCACCGAATCAACAGCAAGCCATTCCAACCCCCAGAACCACGGGTTCGTACACGGGTTTTCCTTGCACCCCCCCCCCCGAACCACCTACCTGCAGCTCCTCGCACATGCACGTGACTAACGCATCCGCCTCAAGCAGAGACCACAGGGTGCTCCCGCCGCCGGAGTGGGCAGCAGCCACAGAGCCGCAGCGCGCCGCCTCCGAAACCGAAACCGACACAGCGGCCACAGCAGCAGCGCCAACGGCTTCCGTGGCTATGCCGGCCAACGGCACTGCCTCGGTGGCTGCTGTTGGTGGTGCTGTTGATGGTGGTGCTGTTGATGGTGGTGGTGCTGCTGCTACGAGCCCCGTAACATCATTGTGGTGCGACGAGCTGCTGCGGGGTTCATGGCCCGGGTGGCCGCCATGGCCGGCCTCCCAGCCGCCATTCGCTGCTGGCACGTCTCCTCTACCCCCCTGCTGGCCCCCTGGTGGGCGCCAGGACCGCGCCATTCGCGACTCCTCCTCCACTACCGCACCCGCACCAGCAGCCGTAGTGCCAGCAGTAGTAAGAACATCGGCACCGGAAGCAGAAGTGCTCGGCCGATCTAGCGGAGGTGGCTCGCCGCAGCCTTTCTGGTCCTGCTGTTGCGCATGCGTGGGATGGGATTGCGGCTGCCGCTGCGGCGGCGGTGGCTGCATCTGCTGCTGCAGCTGTCGTTGCATCCGGTGCTGCTGCCGTCTCCACCGCGCCTGCTGGTGGAGAGTGTGGTGGTGGAGGGTGTGGTGGTGGAGGGTGGCGCTGCCCAGATGGGGGTTGACGTGAGGGGCGGGAGGGGCCGGAACCCCCCAGGCAGCTGCAGCTACAGCAGGCGCAGCCGCAGCAACAGCAGCTGTAGCAATAGCAGCTGCAGCCGCAGCAGCGGCCGCATCAGCAGCAGGAGCAAAAGCAGCAGCAGGGTCCGCAGCCTCTCCCAGGGGAGGCGGTAGCGCTGCATGAACCTTCGGCCCCTGTGCTGGATCCTGGGTTACATCCTGGGTTAGATCCTGTGCTGGATCCTGTGCCGGATCTTGGGTCGGGTCCTGTGCTGGGTCCTGTGCTGCATCCTGGGTTAGGTCCTGGGTTGGGTCCAAATTTGAAGCAGCGGCGGCATCGACGGCGTCGGCAGCAGCTGCAGCCTCTGATGCCGGGGCCGCCATGGCGCCCGCCGCCGCTGGGAGGCCAGGGGGTGCCACCGCGGTTGCCGCCGCTGTCACCACCACTGCCGGGGCCGAGACCGTTACCAACCCAGTTTCAATAACCGCTGGTCCCGGAGCAACGACCGCAGCAGTAGGCGTGTCCGAAACAACAGCTATGGCTGCACCAGCAGGAGGAGCTGGCAGGAGCTGAGAGGCGGTAGACGCACCTGCGGCGCCAGCAGCAGCTTCTTGCACGCCGCTAGCTCCGGAACCAGCAGCGCCCACACACCCGCGCCCGCCGCCTCCTCCTCCTCCGCCGCTGCTGTCCCGCCAACCGCCAGCGGTTGGCACGCCGCCGCCGCTCCTCCTTTCGGGCGCCGTACACCGACCACCGGCGGCGGCGGTGGTGCCCCACAACCCAGCGGCGCCGCCGCTGCTGCCTGTCCGCCACACAGCCGCGCCGCCCGCGCTTCGGACACTGGCCCCGCCCCAGCTGCTGTCAAAAGGGGCGTCGCCGCCGCCGCCGGGCCCCCTTCCGTAACCGTAACCGTCGCCGTCGCCACCGCCGGTGCCGCTGCCGTCGCTGCCCGCCGTACGGCTCTTGGCGCATGTTTGCGTCAAGGCTGCCGTACACATCCCCAGGACCGTGTAGCGGCAGCGGTTGGTCGCCCAGTGCCGCTGCCCCAGCACGGCCTGGCATCGGGCCCCCAGCTGCCGTACTGCTCCGAGGCTTACCTGGCGTCATGGCGGCGGGGGTGGCGGGGTAGCGGGGTTCGAGGAAGACCCGTGGATGCCCGGAAAAACCGTTTAGGACAGACGCAGGGTAGCGGGGTAGCGGGGCGGGGGTTTGAGAAGAAAAATCCGCGAATCCACGGCCGACAAACCGAGGGCGGTGAAGGTGATGGTCCAGGGGCGCGCCGAAGGGCCGCGGGGGGGGGGCCGCGGCACGCGGGCGGTATGAAACCTTCTCTAATCGTTCTTACTGCGAGCGCCGACCAAGGAGTTCCCCTCAACCCCCTTCCTCTCCCCCCCCCCCTTGCCCTGCACGCACCGCCAGGTCGGTCCAGTCCAGCCGCTCCCCCACATCGTGCACCTCCTCCTCCAGAGCCAGCTCGGGGTCGTCATGGTCGTCGTCTGGGGGCAGGCAAGGGCAGGGCAGGGCAGGGCGGTGGGTTGCGGCAGGCGTGAAGGACAGCTGCTGACAGATTACAGCAGCTAGCAGGCAGATGCGGCGACGATAGTGCAGGGGAGCGACGGTGACGGCGATATCCGAGCCTCAGGGGATGATGGAGGGGTGCTCTAATTAGTGGTTATTCCCGCTAGGCGCAGGTCGCTGATCCAATCTTAGTGCGGAAGGAAACGCCCGCCGCGGCCGCACCCCCAACCCTACATCGCCCCACACACCCCACACACACCACCCCCACACCCCCGCCCCCGCACCCCCCCCCCCCCACACATCTGGTAGTTTTTTGCTAGTCGTTGCGTTCTTGTCTGCGGGCGTCGGGACCTGCGTCTGGGCTTTCGCGTCCCCCATGGCGGCGCGGCGCGGCTTCGGCCTGCTCTCCTGGACGACCGCGGACCTCCTCTGGTAATGACAGCTTCCTCACACATCTGGTCGGTATTCGGGCGGGTCGGGCCGGGGCCTCCGACTAGGACCGGGACTGGGACCGGACCGCGATGGCCGCTCTCCCATAGCGCCCCAACTCCCACAGTTTTCCTACTAGCGCCCAAAACCGTTTCTGCGAAAACTTTACGTGCGTCGCGTGGGGTCCTCGCTTCCGTGCGTCTCGCCGTAGCCGATATAGCTTAGCCGCCAAAGGTCATATTACGACCTTCGGCTTTCGTATCCCCAACCCAGTTCTCCAGCATGCATCTCAAAACTTCTGTTTTAAACGTTTTTCGGACATCCACGGGTTTCCCTCGAACCCCCCCCCACACACACATCCACCCCCCCACACACACACCCCTCCATCACCCCCCCAAGCCCCACCCACCAGCCACCTAACCATCAGCCAGCCAACCACCAGCCACCTAACCATCAGCCAGCCAACCACCAGCCACCTAACCATCAGCCAGCCAACCACCAGCCACCTAACCATCAGCCAGCCAACCACCAGCCACCTAACCATCAGCCAGCCAACCACCAGCCACCTAACCATCAGCCAGCCAACCACCAGCCACCTAACCATCAGCCACCTTACCATCAGCCACCTAACCATCAGCCAGCCAACCAGGCCCAACCCCTCCGCACCTTCCGCTCCCCAGCCCGCCGCCGCTGCTCTCCGCCGCAATTCCCTTCGCGCCTGCAGGCAGGCGCGAGCGAGCAGGCCGCGGAGGGGGGCGACGGCGGTGAGGGGGTTGCACAGGGGGTGGGGGGGGAGCGGGAGATGCGGCTACGGGGTACACACCGCGGGCTGGCAAGGCGCAAAACACGCAGCACGTCAGCACCCGCACCCGTCCTCGTCCTCACACATGTACGGCAGGGGCTCTCAAGCCAGGTTACATGCGGCCGGTAAGGGGAGCTTGGGTATGCCGGGCCATCAGCAGCAGCTACCCAGCGCCCCATGCACCTGCCAGCAGCAGCCCCAGACCCCCCCTCCGGCCACCAGCAGCCCCAGTTCCCCCCTCCTGCCACCAGCAGCCGCAGACCCCCCTCCTGCCACCAGCAGCCGCAGACCCCCCTCCTGCCACCAGCAGCCGCAGACCCCCCTTCCTGCCACTTGGAGGGGCGGCAGTCCCTCCCCTCCCTTTCAACACGGGGGGGCTACAGGGCGGAGGGTGAGGGCAGTCCTCGCCCGCCCCGGCCAACCCGGGGGGGCTACAGCCGCCCCGGTCGCACCTCTTCCTCGAGGAAGCGGGCCCCGCACGTGTCGCACTCCCACAGCCGTCCCTGCTCGCCCGTGGTCTCGTCGCCGCCGCCACCGCCGCCGCTGTCGGCGACGCTCCAGTACACGAAGCCACCGCCGCCGCCGCCGCCGCCGTCGCCGCCAGCAGACGCGGTGTTGCAGCGCGGGCAGGGCAGGGAGCGGTAGGGGTCCCGGGGGTGGCAGCAGCGGATGCAGGTGCACGTGAAGAGCTTGGTTTTCACCTGGGGGGGGGGCGGTGGGAGAAGAGGGAGGGGATGGCGAGGAGACCCGGCGACACGACGTAGGAAACGGAGAGCGGAAACGAACCGGCGAAGGACCTCCCTCCCCTCCCACCCTGCCCTCACGCCCTGCCCCCCCTCTACCCTGCCCCCCCTCCCTCCCTGCCGCACCAGCAGCTTGCGGCGCATGCGGGTGGACATGAGCGTCTGCTCGTCCCAGCCCTGGAGGGGGGGGGCACAGGAGGGGAGCCGGGGTCGGGTGGGGTCTGGGATGGCGTGGGGGGTATGGTTTTGGAGCGGATCAAGAGCTGGCATCACGAGAGCGGGTGTTATTGAGGGGGTTATGTAGGCGGCAAGCAAGGCAACGGAATGCGGACCTAACCCCCCATCTCTCTTCCACCAGTACGGCAACCCCATCCGCCAGCGCCATGTCTCCTCCGATTCCTCGGCCGCCCTCCCTCGCCCATCTGGCCCCCCCAATTTCGCTTCTTTTATGTAACCCCCCAGCTTCTGCCCTCCGCTTCCTACGTTGTGTCACCTACCAGGTTTCCTCGCCCTCTTCCCTCCATCACCACCACACATACACACACCCGCCCACCCACCAGGTAGCAGGTCGTGATGACCTCCCCGGGCTGAATGGGCCGTACGGCAACAAACACGCCGCAGCCCCCGCCCCCCTGCTCGTCCTCCAAGAAGCGGTACCTGCCCGGATGACGAGCGCCGAGACAGCACCGGGAGCAGCGTGAGCAGGCAGCGGCGACAGCGGCAGAGGGGATTTAAAGTAACTGGGATCTGGGATCTGGGGCTGAAGTCAACGACCGGCCCCGTGTGCATGGACACGTTCCGAGCTTCGAGCTTCGAAGCGCAGGCAAGGCATCATGGACCCCTGGAGGCGCTTCAGGTGCGCTGCCGGAGGCATTGCGTGGGCCCTGCATTGCCAGTGACGCCATGGTTTCGGAGCCAGACCCGGGTGGCTGGCAGACGCCGTGGTTTCGGGGCCAGGCGAGGGTGGCTGGTTGACGCCGTGGTTTCGGAGCCAGGCGCAGGTGGCTGCTAGGCTCTGCGGTGAGGCCCTGCTGCTGGTCGGGGCTGGGCAGGTAGCTGCTGGCAGGTGGGTGCGGGAGTGCAGCTCCTAGCCAGCTGGCAGCTGCCGAAGGCTCCTAGCCAGCCGGCACCTGGCCAATCCTGCCGGTGCAGCTTGAGACGCGTACGCCATCTAACCCTTCCCGCTCCTTTGAGGGTCCCCCCTGTTGCCCCGCGGGTACCCTCCCCGACACGGAGCTACGGACTGCGCCTGGATCCGGGTTCCGTCTCCAGCTTCAAACCACCAGGCGGAGGGCTCTCCCCCCCCATTGGCCCCTCTTACCAGCGGTCCACTACACCACGCCCTGCACTGCGTTGCACTGCCCGGGCCCTATGCACCCCGCTGGCGCCCCGCCTCTGCTCTATAACATCAGAACCGCCAGCCCCACCATAATCCCCCTCTCGCCAGTCACCGACTCTCGTCTCCAGGAACAGACCCCCCACCTGCGCCACATCCCCGCGACCCCCTCTCTGGTCCACCGACCCACCCACCGGGTGTTCCCCTCGCAGCAGTGGTTGACCAGGCTGCCGTGCTCGTACAGCGCCCCGCCGCCGTCGCGAGCCGAGTAGCAGTTGCACACCCACGTCAGCACCACACCAATGAGCTCACCGGGGTCCCAGCCGGATGCGATGGGGCCTAGGACGCTGCGCGCAACAGCGTCTGGGCTGGCCATCTGTGCGGCACCCAGCTGGTCAGCGTACTGCCGCGCAGCACGTACGTAGGGCTCGTCGCGGAACGCTTCGGTGTCTGGCGTGAAGAGCTTCCTGACAGCCGCTTTGATGTTGTTGCTCGCTGCGCGGTATTGCAGCAGCTGCAGAGTGAAATCGATGGAGGCATCCTTGCCGAGCAAGTCCGCGCGGATGCCTAGCTCCTTGTGCGCGTCGTATACGTTATCAAGAAGCGTGCTGCATTCCGAGGTGGCTAGCAGTGGTCGATCGCGGATGACCACCTCGCCAGGTGCAAAGGAGCGGATTGCCACAAGAGCATTTCCATAAGGCTCCACACGGCGTTTCTGAACTCCATCCATTCTGTTAGTTTGAGTCAACACATACGGGGCGAAAGGTCCATTGCTACGGCTTCCTTTGCGTGTTGGTAGAGCAGGAGCGGCCTCGGCTGGCTATGCAGTGCTGGAAAGGACAGCTGATAGGATACAGAAACACGAGCATGTATTATCTCAGCTGTCTTGACATCAAATGAACAACGGATATAACGGTTTGTACGCTCCCCGTCGTTGGCAGTGGTCGTTGGCGGGACATGCGGCGTGCTCTCGGTCACACTTGAATCCGATGGACGGGTTGTTTAAGGGAACCCTCCCGCAATCTCTTGCGGCTGTAGGGCTATGCGGTACGTTGCGGCTGTAAGGCCAGCGGTGCCTTCGACCGGATCGGATGGCTGGCTCGATCGCTTAAGCGTGCATGGCCTGGCACTTAACTCACCCCTCCTCACCCTACTCCTGCACAGGCTTGCTTCCCACAAACCATGTCTCGACAGAAGCTCAACCACCGTTGCGCGCGCTGGACCACCACCTTTATCGCCGGGCATCCCCTTGATTTGTCGGCCGTGGATTCGCGGATTATCGCTTACCTTCGCGGATAATCGTTTATCCCCATCGGTAATATCGCCACAACACGCATGAAGTCTGGCTGACGGAGGATGCCCACCCACGCTGGGGATGCGTTTGCTTGTCCGGTACCCTAAACCCTACCAGTCTCCTAAACCCTACCAGCCCGCGGTTGCCGCCGTTGCCGCGCTGCCGCGGAATCAGGCCTGCAGCTGCACATGACCTGACACAACCACGTCCTTCATGGACGGAGGCTCTATTTCAGGAAAGGCGGAAGACCTCGCTTAGGTGGCCTCCGTTTGTACGATGACGCACGGCACGGAAGGCGGAGCGGTGTGGGGTGTTTGCAAACCTCATCCAGCGTTCGGGTCCGGCCACTGATCGCCTCCTGCTAGCATGCGTGACGCACGCATGCGCGGTTGCAGCAGCAGCTGTAGTCCCTGTAGCTACGGTAGTCGCGGCCGCACATCACGGCGCGGGCAGTACAGCGCCGTTCGGTGCAGATCGGCATGCAGCAGGTCCCACGAAAGCCATCCACAACCCGCGCCATCAACGATCGTCAACTGATTTGTTGGCGCGTCGGTTGCGCGGTTCCACGGTACCGCCTATGTAGCTCAACGCATCTTAGGTATGGTCCCTTAGACGGCATACGCCAAGGGCAGCGACCAGCAGCACCGGAGCCGCGGCCGACGGGGCCTCAGTTCCCTCGCTTGCTGCTTGGCCGCCGTGAGCCCGTCCTTGCTAACTGCAGGCAAGGGTTGGTGTATCCAAAGCGGCGCCTAAATCAAGATTACCAGGCCGGGCTCCGAGACCATAAGCTTTCTCACAGAAAAAAACAGTGAGGGTGGCGACACTCGGTCGCCAACATCATCGAGATGGGTTGAAGCCGCAATCAACCAACCAACCAACCAACCAACCAACCAACAAATGGCTCGATCGACATCCTGACTGCCAGACGAATATCACTTTCGTTGGCTCGCTCAGACCTGCACCTTCCGTCACCGAGGCGCATTTAGGGTTTACTTATTGCCTTGTGCCAACGGATGTCGTCGCCAGCACCCTGGAGGCGCCGGTGGCTGCAGCAAGTGCCACATGGGCCCTGCGCATCTACCGTTCCAACCCAGGGCTTTTACCGTTTCTGACCTGTTCCTACCGCACCGGTCAGACAGCGCGCCTGACGGCTGCTTTCCAGCCACCACCTGACTAGCTTGCTCAACACCAAAATAGGATATCGGTAGTTGGGAAGGCAAGCTCCTAGCCTACATCTATACTTAGCGGCGCGTCGCCGGCAATGTCGCGGACATGACGTTCCAAAACAAGGGCGATGCTTTGTACGGCAAGCCCATTATTATTTTGTAATTAGACGCGCCGCCGGACCCAGCTGGGCCCGGCCGGCCGCCGCCCTCGTGCCACGGCGACCCTCCAAAACGATAACGCAATGCGCCGCTCAAAGAAACGAAAAGATCCTGCCAACGCCAGGGCTCAGCGCAACGCTGACCCACGCACCATTTCGCTAGCCCTCCCGAGCTATCTAGCGCTTGCCGCAATCTAATCTGCCGCAATCAAGCAAAAGGAACTAGCTGCGCAAGAACCAAGCATGGCAGGCGGCCGCACCAGAAGGACCTTCACCACCCACGCACACACGCGCCCAAATGCTTTGCTACACCAAACGTACCAGACGGCTGGAAAACACCGGTCGAAGAGCCCTGGAACCGCTAGAGCCGGCCGCAAGCCCGGGCTGCATGTTGGAAATTGTAAGCATAGGTCGGTCGTTTACGTAGGTTCCGCCCCTGGGTGAAACCCCGACCGCTACAGCCATCGCCACTAATGCTACTATCCGCCGCCGCACACATCCCTCGCCGTACGTACGGCAAGACGCGAAGAGACGCGCCCCAGGGATCGCATCCTACCCGCATCCTACCTGCATCCCACCCGCCGCAGCGCTGCACCTGCCGCCAGCCCACCTCAATCCGCCGGCGATGTCGCGAACAACATCCCCCATGTGAGCTCCTTTCAGAGCTTTATTCGCACAACACCATCCGGCCGCAGCGA
This sequence comes from Yamagishiella unicocca, assembly GCA_003116995.1. NCBI lineage: Eukaryota > Viridiplantae > Chlorophyta > Chlorophyceae > Chlamydomonadales > Volvocaceae > Yamagishiella > Yamagishiella unicocca. The sequence continues at coordinate 159,474 of BDSL01000146.1, read as the reverse complement.
TCGACTGACTGTCGGCTGCCGTTGCTGTTGCTTGGCTGCCACCCCTTACTGCTCTCGCCGAGGCCCTCTGCCAGCCTAGGAACCGGTACGCACGCACCAGAACCCCATAGTTGGTTAGTTAGTGACGGCCTTCTGCGCCTACGCATGCTACTGCCGCTGGAATTAGCGTACAACACTGGTGCTGCTCCCGACGATCAAGCTGGCAACCGCCCCATCCGCCATATTCGCCATATTCGCCACATCCACATCCGCGCCAGCAGCCTCCTGGGCGCCCTGCCGCTCTCCGCTACCCGCCACCGCGGGGTCCTGTGCGGCAGCGGCGTCGATGTAGTACTTCGTGACCTCGTGCGCCGGCACTTGTGACTCGTACTCGTCGTGCCAAGCCAGCGGAAACAAAATGCCCGTGCGCTTGAACGACGTGCTGTACACGCCGTTCGCGTAGCTGTGCGGCACGGACTTCTGTACGGGATCCGGGAAGAACCACGTCTGGTTCCATGGCCGGTCGGGCCAGCCTAGGGGCTCAGAGAAGGACCAGACGCCGTTGTGCCACACCTCCACCCAGTTGTGGTTGCCGCCGGACCCCTTCCATTCGGCAATGCCTGGGCGTGGGGAGACGTGGGGAACGGGAGGAAGGATGCGGGCAGGGCGAGGGTCGGTGCGGAAGCAGCAGCAGCGTGACGAATCAGCGCATCGCGCCCCAAAAGGTGATGGCTGCGTACTTGTACGGTGTGTCTCCAACAAGACATATTCGCCGGGGGACGGGAAAGGGCCGCACCAAATAGCGTAACAAACGCGCACGAACACAGCCATCATACGTGCCGGTTGAAACAGTAGGCAATCCACAGCACACCGGAACCCGTACCCCGTCCAGTTATGGACGGGGTTTATTTGGCATGCATCGTGAGGGCGGGGGCCGGTAAAGGGGCTCGGAGGTCCTTCTTCTGGCCGCCTCCGCCCTACCCCCCCCCCGTGGATTCGCGGGTTTTCTTATGCCCCCCGCTCTGTAGCTTGTGCTGCTCAAGCCGCAAGGGCGCCCTGATAGCTGGCGATCCGTACGACAGATCGCGCATCGCCCCCACGACGGTCACGCCAGCAGCCCACCGCGGTACCCCGCCCCCCGAGTCGACATGATGCACGCCCACACGTGCCTGTCCGCCGCAACCGTGTACACCACACCGCGTCACCCGTTGCTATCGTACCCGACCCATGCAGCCTCTTACCTCTCCCCCCCCGCTACCTCCCCCCCGCTACCTCCCTAAAACACACAACCACCCTCCTGCTCCCTCACGTGTGCGAACAAAGACACAACCACCCTCCTGCTCCCTCATGTGTGCGAACAAACACACAACCACCCTCCTGCTCCCTCATGTGTGCGAACAAACACACAACCACCCTCCTGCTCCCTCATGTGTGCGAACAAACACACAACCACCCTCCTGCTCCCTCATGTGTGCGAACAAACACACAACCACCCTCCTGCTCCCTCACGTGTGCGAACAAACACACAACCACCCTCCTGCCCCCTCACGTGTGCGAAACTTTCGCCCACCTGCGACTCGTGCTGGGATGCCCACAGCGCGGCAGGCGTCCACGAAGAAGATCGCCAAGCCCGTGCAAGAGGCGTAGCCGTGCTCAATGACCTGACTGGGCGACATGATTTCGGGCGTCTGCGCCGACTTAAATGTTATGTTCCAGTCGCCCAGCGTCCATATTTGATAATTGAGCGCCACGGCCGCCTCCAGCGTGCTGCTCGTTCCGCCAACCAGCGGCGCGAACTTCGCGTAGAAGCTGGTGCGCCAGTCCTCGCGGGGCTCGTCCAAGCTGGCGTACGGCTGAGGGCGGAGAGGGGATGGATGGTTCAGGGAGGGGCAGGAGCGATTGGGGTGATCAGTTAGATTTGGTTGCCGCGCCTCGTGTCACGTGCACCTGTCGTGGTGCGGAGCTGCGGGCTGCCCCGCTTTGACGCAATGGTATGAACGGACATGCTAAGCAGTAAGGGTCCGAATAATTGAGAAAAGAAAGCCTTCATTTAAACCTACCAAGACGTAATTTAGGAAAATATCCCAAGGGAGGTCAAGGGCCCAGTCGTTGTCCGCGCGGGCCTGGAGAGCCAGATGCACTTGGTTGTGCAGAAAGTCGTAATGTAGCGCCTTCCTGTCGGCTTCCGGCATATACTGTGCAAGGTAACGGAGGCACGCCTTCTCTTCGCGTGAAGGCTCCTCGTTGATTCCGACATTCAGGACATCACCTATGATGCCTTCATGATCGCTGGCGATCAACTCCCCGTCTCGAGGTATGTCGCGGGCCGCAAGGCTGCATCGCGGAATGGAAAGAAGCAGCACTGCAGTGACGCAGACCGCTAAGCGTGATATTGACATTGGCGCTAAACGATTGCAGAGACGAGACTAATGCGCTGGAACGTCTGCTGGGCAGTGGTCCCTATGTACTCAAGCTCCAGCCCCGTACGATGGATGTTGTACCCCATTGCACCTGGCTGTACAATTTTCCGATGCAGGCATGCATCACGCGGGGGTCGTCTCCGAGCCGAGAGCTGTGAACCGCAGGGCTTTGGCATGCAAATTTCATTTAAGCTGCACAAAGGGAAGAGAAGCCGCCAATCTCTCCATTACGGGAATTCCAACGTCCAAGTTTGCAATCAGATCGCTCATATCTGAGAAGACGAATCGTCGTGTCGTCATGCTGATCCTATGATCGCAGCCAGTCACAGCAAGCACTCGTAAAAAACGCGCATGCAGCCACCCACAGAAGTCGGGCCCGTTCAGCCGGCCTAGCCTCCTTTGGCTCTTGGATATCGAACGTCACCGGTCCTCAAACGGTAGTGCAATCAAGTCCCACATGACAGCCCTTCGCCCTAGCCCCTTCGCCCTCGTCCGTACAGCCCAGCTCCGAATGCCATCGCAAGGACAACGACTGGTGCCATGCTCCACCTACAAACACGTGGTTGGCGAGTGCAGGCTGGGTGCGACCTTGACCGCCCGCGTGTGTCTACGGTGCCGCGCGTACCACTCCCATCCTTCCCGGGATGGACCCAATAGCGCCCGTCCCACCGCCCCAACTCCAGCTGTACAGCTTCGACCTCTTTCCCCCCCCAGTCTCCGCGTTTGCTCTCTCTTTCTCCCCCTCTCCGCGTCCGCTCTCTCTTTCTCTCCGCGTCCGCTCTCTCTGCCTCTCCGCGTCCGCTCTCTCCCTCTCTCCGCACTACAAACGCACCGATAGCCCTGCCTGCGGGGCCTGCCGTCTCACCGCTCCTGGTCCCCTTGCTGCTGCTGCTGCTCGTCGCCCTGCTGCTGCTGCTCCTTCGCCCCCTGCTGCTGCTGCTGCTGCTTCCCCGCCGGCCTCCTGTTCCCCGCCCGCACCCCCGCCAGCTTGCTCAGCATGCCGTGCAGCAGCGCCACCTCCTGCCGCGTCATGCGCTCCGCCTTGGCCGCCAGGTTGCGGATGCTCAGCAGCGTCGCCGGCCGCTTGTGTGCACTCTCGAAGAACCCCGAGCCGTCCAGCTCCGAGACCAGGCGCCCCAGGAAGTTGTCCACGTCACCCCGGGTGGCCAGCTCCAGAGCCGCGGCGCGCTGCCGCAGCTCCTCCGCGCTGCTGCTCACCGCGCCACCGCCGCCACCGCCGCCGCCGCCACTGCCGCCGCCGCCGCCACTGCCGCCGCCACTGCCGCCGCCGCCGCCACCGCCACCGCCGCCGCCACTGCCGCCGCCGCTGGATGATGCTCCCTCACTCAGCGGCGCCGCCTCGGCGCCGGCTGACGCCGGCGCCGGCGGCGCTGTCGCTGCGTCAGCGTCTGCACCTACGACTGACGCCCCCGCGGCGTCCAGCCTCGCATGGTGCAGCTCGTACGCCGTACACACGATGGCTTGCGCCATGTTGAGGACGGGGTAGGCGGGGTCGGCCTCGATGGTGAGGACCTTGTTGGCCATGGCCACCTCCTCGTTGGTGAGGCCGCTGCTCTCGCGACCGAACAGCACGCCGGCGCGAGGACCGCGAGGACTGCCGGCCACCACAGCTGCTGCTGCTGATGATGGTGATAATGATGATGGTGACCATGGTGATGACGGCCATTCTGGCAAGGGTGACGGTGGCGCGGTGGCGGTGGTGGCGATCGTGGTTGGACTGGGCGCTGGCGAGCTGGGGGGTGAGGCGGTTAGCGGTTGGTTTGCGGTTACGGCGTACATCGGTGGTGTCAGCGAGGTGGAGGGAATAGCGGCTGGAGCGGAAGCGCGGGTGGGTCCGGGGGCGGTGGCGTCCGCAGCGGCGGAGGCACTGTCGGCGCTTGGTGACGGTCCGGTGGGTCCGGTTGGAGTGGCGGTGGCAGCAGCCGCAGCGGCGGCGGCCTGGGCGGCCTCCGCTGCTACGACCGCCAGCTGGCGCAGGTCGCCCGGAAGCTGGCGGCTGGTGACGAAGGCCTTGTTCATGAACCTGGGGGGGTTGGGGCGGGTGGGGGCGGGTGGGGAGGGGAAAGCAAGGGGGACGATGGAGGATGGCGGTCAAGCCGGGGGAGAGGCGCTGGGCCGGCGGTAGGCCCCAGGCGGCGGTGGCGGGCACACATCCCGGTTACAACGTCGGCCGGCAGAGTTGCGCGTTGCCATAGTTTGATAATGTCAATGTTTCCCAATTCGCAACCCACGTGAAGAGCATCGCAATCCATGCCTGCCCTAACTTAACCCGAAGCCTCTCCCAAAAGCCGTGTCGCGTTGCAAGCTTGCAACGGCGGGACGGGGCTCCATCCTATTCGCAGATTACTAGCCGATGCCGAAGGCCCTTCAGCACCCCAACCACACCTGGTGCGCGCCGTAGCGGCGTAGACCCTGTCCAAGTCTGCGATTGCATCGGCCACGCTGTCGTACAGTCGAGCTGAGCGCAGCAGGTCGGCCGCGTGGGAGGCCGTGGCGTCAGCTACCGGATTGGGCCATCCATCCCGAGGCCTGACGAGGCGCAGGTCGCTCAGGCCGAAGTTCTTCATTGCCCGCGCAGCCGAGCCGATGTTCTCACCGATTTGCGGCTCCACCAGGATGATGGCCGGCTGCGCAGAGGTAGCAGAAAGGCTAATCGGCGGATGTCATCGTTGGAAAGGTTGTCGCGCACTGGACGTGCGCCGCAAGCTGACATGTTGCCAGGCATGCGAGGACGCATGGGCGCAGATGCGGACCTTGAGGGCATCCAGACGCATCTCCATTTCCAGCTCATAGGCGTCAGGATTCGTGCTGTGGCACCTTCCGACGAGGACTCGGGCTTGGCGCTGAGTTTGCGCTAGCCGATTTCCGCCGCCGCAGCGAGCCCATCTTTGCCCTGGAAATGTCCTACAGTTGGTCAAATTGGTTCCAGACATAATTAATGCGTAATATGGCTGCGGTCAACTTCCTTGACTAGGACTAGGAACCGCGGCCGGCCCCGGAACCCGGTTCCGGCGCATGGACCAAAATCCAACAGAAGTCAGTACCACCGTATGCACGCAATGATCCAACTCTCACATGTATGATCACTGTCACAAACAGCAACAGCATATACCGCATGCAGGAGGCGGAGCCCATGATGCCGGTCCGGCATCGCTGCTTCGCAGCGTGCTCCAAGCAGCGGGGCTGCCCTACATCCAAGGCGGTGGCAACAATGCGGCCTCTAGCAAGGTGCGAAGGTTTCAAGGCGCGCTTGGCGGTCCTGGTCGGCCGCACCTACCTCCGGCCCCGCCCCGCACGCATCCCTCCCACTGCACCCTTGCAGCGCACCCTCCGGCGCGTACCCTTCATCCTACTATCCCACGGTGGCACACAGCAGGGAACGCTGTGGAGGGGAGCTGCATATGTTGTGAGGCCGCGATTGCGGTTGACAGGCGTTGACAGGAGGTCTCCGCTACCGCGTTGTAAATTTATTCGGTTGGTTTGTTTGTGCGGCAGGTACCCCGTGGACCCTGCGCCCCCTTCACCAACCGCATCCCCCTTCACCAACCGCACCCTCTTCACCAACCGCACCCCCCTTCACCAACCGCACCCCCCTTCACCAACCGCACCCCCCTTCACCAACCGCACCCCCCTTCACCAACCGCACCCTCGTCACCCCCCTTCACCAACCGCACCCAAACACAACTCCCTCGACCTTCCCCTCCCTGCCCCTCCGACTCCGCAGGGCATCGGCGGCTCCTGGTCGCTGCTGTCGGAGGCCAGTCAGGTGCGTGAGGGCTCCAGGGATGGTGATCTCCCTCGCCCTGCTGCCCCCTGCTCCCCCCTGCTGCCCCAGGCCGCGCGCCTGTAGCGCGAGCGTTAGGGCAGCCGTGGTTGGGTTGCTCCGGCGGGAGAGGAGTGATGAGCAGGCGTTGGTAGGCATGAGGCAGCAGGCAGTAGGCATCGGGCAGTAGGCACCAGGCATTATGTGGGACTCGGAGGGCGTCACGACGCGCGAGGGAGGGGCAGACAGGACACGCGGTCGGGGTGGCGCAAGCTTGCAGCAGACGGGTCCAAGCAACTGCGAGGGCTCCCCCTCCTGGACCTCCACACTCCCCCCGGGGCCCCCTCCTTCCTCCGTGACACCGCACGCGGACCTTTTGTCCGCCCAGTAGCCGCACCGACCCTCCTCCGTTGGGTTCCTGTCGACCTAACCCTGCTCGCCACCAATCAATTCATTCCGAACGCACCAACCCCTCGCCCGCCCTCCTGGCTTCTGCTCGTTACACGCCCCGCGGCACTTCCCCACCTACCAGCTCACGCCTCCCTGACTGGTAATGCCCTCGTGGTGTAACCACCCCACCTCCTGACTCCTAAACGGTTTTTCCGGGCATCCACGGGTCTTCCTCGAACCTCCTGACTCCTCGTGCCCTCCTGGTGCAACCACCCCACCTCCCAGCTGCCCGGCTTCCCGGGAGAGCTGCGACAGGTGGTGGCAGCCACCTACCCGCGGCCAGCCAACCTGAGGAGCGGACTGGACCAGGTGGGTGGAGGGGGGGCGGAGGATGGCCAAGCGGGAGAGCGAGTGGGGGAGGCGGGGTACCGTGGGAAGGGATTGAGGGAGTTGGAGGGGGCTGGGCGGCTCGTACTCCAGGTTATGTAACCCAGCTCGAGCTGGAGAGGGGTGGGTGGTTGTGCCAGGAGGGCAGGAGGGGGGGGTTGGCCTCACTTGCTCACCGAGCCCTCGCGGCGAGGTATTGGCAGAGGGGGATGGAGGGAAGCCGACCCGGTTACACGACATAGGAAACTGAGGCGCCCCGCCACCAACACCCCATGGTGATAGGGGGGGTTGCAGGCCGTAAGGCCCAGGTGCCGTTTTCGAAGAATCCTCCCTCCGACGACCCACGACTCGTACCCGGGCAGGTGCTCCAGCGGCTGGTTTCGGAGCAGCCCCACCTGGCAGCCTGCGTGGTGGGCCCCGTCCTGGAGGCCCTCGCCCGGGGAGCCACCAGCGACCACCATAAGCAGCAGCCACCGTCATTGCCGCCGCTGTCGTCGCCGTCGGCTCACCAGCCGCTACCGCAGCAGAGGCAGCAGCAGCGGCAGCAAAAGGGAGCAAAGCGAGGGGGCCTCCAGGGAGGGGCGGCCGCCGCGGGCCTGGCTGCTGTCCCCCAGCAGCTGAGGATTGAAGAAGAGGAGCAGCAGGGGGAAGCGGCAGCGGCCGGGCAGGACCGAAAGGGGGAGCTGGAGGCGGAGGCGGAGGGAGCGGCAGGGGTGGGCAGGGGGGTGGCGGGCGCGGCGGCGCCGGCGGCCGCTGTCGTACGGTACGACAGCCGCATACTGCCGTTGTCGTGGCTGCTGCAGTGCTTCGGGGAGGTGTCTCGGCCGCTGAGGTGCCTGTGGCCGCAGCAGGCGCAGCTGCAGGCGCACGTGCTGGCGGCCGCGGTAGGCCCGGGGGGGGGAGTGCTGGCGGCCGCAGTAGGCCCGGGGGGTTACAAGTAAAGAACCGGTAACTCGACTGGGGAAATGTAGTTGGTGCATAGCCGGGGTGGGGGGAGTGCTGGCGGCCGCGGTAGGGCGCCGGGGCAAAAGGAAGACCCGTGTACGAAAAGCAACCGTAGGGCGCCGGGGCGGGGGGAGTGATGGGAGGAGGGTGTCTCGGAGCGAGGGTGGAAGACAGGGGGAGAGGAGGTATGGTTGCGAGGAAGGACAGGAGGGGGAGGAGGTAGGGAGGGGGGGCGTAGTGGTGCCGGTCCGGGCCGGCCGGCCTCTACGAGCTGTGTTTCGCCACACGGTGTGAACCGACGCCCTGGTTGTATGTGCGGCGCACTCGGTTCGCACCAACCACCAGCCAGCGATCCGCTTCAAGGCCTGAGAGTCCCCTGCTTGGTGCGCTCCGTTGGACGGCACACCGCCCTACAGGCCGATGCCTTCGTCCGGCAGCACACGGCGACGACGAGCAGCGCCGCAACCGGCGACGACGACGGTGGCGGTCGCGACGTGTCGTACATCCCGGGAAGCCCCGTCGTACGCTTCGTGCGCGACTGTCTGGCCGCGACGCCGCCGCACGCGCGACTGCGGTTGCTGGAGGACGCGATGGGCCTGGCGCCGCCGCCGCCGCCGCCACCGCCGCGGGCCGCCGCGGTGGCGGCGCCAGCTGGGCCGGCTACTGCCGCCACTGACGCTAGCGTCGCCGTGGATCTGGAAGGAACCCTCCCTGGACAGGATCCGTACGCGCATCGGAAAGGGGGTCCGTATGGAGCTGGGCCGGCGGCCGCGGCCGTGGATGTTGACGAGGGGGTCGCTGTAGGATGTGCGGATGACGTGGCAGGGGATCGCGGGGAGCCTCAGCCCAAAAGGCGCCGGCTCGGAACTGAGGTCAGCGCCGGTGCGGCGGTGCTACAGCCTTGCAGCGTGGGCAGCGGAGGTGACGGCAGTAGCCCTTCGGGCGCAGCAGCTGCTTCGGGGCCTGCGGCCGACCCGCGGGTCCGTCGCGCGCTGCCCTGGGCGGCGCTCCTGGCGCACGTGTGCGAGGAGGAGGCGGAGGCGCGGAGGCCGGCCGACCCGTGGGTCATGAGCCCTCTGGCGCTGACGGAGCTGCTCCTGGCGCGAGGTGGGGCTTTTTGGGAGGGCTTGCGGCCTGATGGGGCTGATGGGGGGAGGGGGGGGGCTCGCCGAGGAGGAGAGTGGTTAGCGGGGAACCCGATGCTAGGGAAGTAGGGGCGTTGGGTGTCCCTGCTGCTTCCAGCCCCTCAATTGTCCATTATGTTCCAGCTTTGTGACGTGTCTCTGTCCTGGCTCGATCCCGGTACCTTTTACGGAGCAGCCCCGCCTGCAGCCTGCGTGGTGGGCCCTGTATTGTAAGTCGAACCCACCCCTACAAACCCTTACCTGTTTACTAAATCCCCGCAAACCCTTACCCCTGATTAATAATTCCCGTACAAACCCTTACCCCTGCTTACTAAATCCCGACAAACCCTTACCTGACGGTGGTGCCCCCCCCGCGCCTGCTGCCACCCAGGTGACCTGTTCGGCCCCCAGGACGTGCAGTGGGTCGCCCCCACCCTGCTGCGCCACCTAGCCTCGCTACAGCCCCACCAGTCGGCCGACATGCTCATCCGTGTGCTGACCAGCCCCGCCGCCGTCGACCCCTTCAGCAGCGCCGTCAGCACCGCCAACACCGCCGCCGCCAGCGCTGCTGGCGGCGGCCTGGTGCCGGCGCTGGCGGTGCTGCGGCGGCCGCAGCGAGAGGGCCGCTCGCCGCTGGTGCGACTGCGCCCCGACCCCGCCGTCGTCGCCGCCTCTGCGGCCGCGCAGCAGCGCCAGCAGGTGGGGAGCGGGGCGGGAAGGGGAGGGGGGCGGGAAAGGGGGGGCCGGGGAGGGGCGGGAAGGGGAGGGGAGGGGAGGGCGGTAGCGGGCTGTCCAACCGGGTGGTTCGGTGCGCATCAAGGCTGGTCCACTGCTGTAAAGCGCCGTCCACTGCTGTATACTGCTGCCCGCTGCTGTATACTGCTGCCCGCTGCTGTACACTGCTGTACAGTCAGTCGGTGTGCACATCGGACTGAGGGTCTATTCGCTGGCGGCCGTTGAATGCCGCAGGGCAAAAAGCGGGGCCGACAGAGCAACAAGGCGGCGACCGCGGCCACGGGGGAAGCGGCGCCGCTGGTTGCAGAACCGTCGCCGCCGCCGCTGACGGCGGTGTGGCTGTTGTCGCACGTAATGCCGGTGCTGCTGAGGCCGCTGGCGCGCGCAGGAGGGGAGGCGCCCGGGGTCGCGGGCGGCGGCGGCGGTGAGGGCGGCGGCGGCGGCGGTGACGGCGGCACTGACGGCAGTGAGGTGTTGGATGCGGAGGGAGAGGCGCGAGCGTTGGGTAAGGCGCGGTAGGGAGGGGGCGGAGCTGAAGGCGGCCCACGGGTCGGTCTCGCAGTCAGTAGGTTTCGAGGAAGACCCGTGGATGCGAGAAACATCGTTTAGGAAAACCGTTTAGTCAGGGCCCACCCACCCACCCACCCACCCACCCACCCACCCACCCACCCACCCACCCACCCCTCCCCCACTCGCGACGGCCCTCGCGTCCCTCACTGTTTTGGTCTCATGTGTACCCTGTGTGCCTCGCCCGCATGCCCCGCACCCCCCCAGCCGCTCTAGCCGCGCTACTGCGCCAGCCGCAGCTGCTACTGCCCGAGCAGCAGCCGGACGAGCTGCCGGTGGCGGCGCAGGTGCTGGCACTACAGGTGCGAAGCCTTGGGCAGCAGGGCGGCGGCGGCGGCGATGGCGGCGGCGAGGCGGCGCAGCGGCGGCTGGCGGACGTGTTGTGCGGCGCGATGGGGCTAGGGACGTACGGCCCGGGCCAAGGGTACGGCAGCGGCGGGACTGGTTTCGGCGCCGGGGACGCGGGGCCGGGCCTGGCGCTGGTCGACGAGCTTCTGGGCGGTCCTCCCGGCGGCGGTGACGGCGAGTGCGGTGGGGAAGCGGAGGTGGGTTCGAGGGAGTTCGGAAGGGTGCAGGGCAGGCAGGCCTGGGTGGGGCAACAGCGGGCGTGATAGGAGGACTGTTGAGCTTTGTAACGGTGTTTTGCTTGCGCACGGCGGGGTGGCGAGGTGGGTGTGGCGGGCTGAGTGCGCGCATACTAGCATCCATATCATTTCAGCTTGCTCCATGCTGTTCAATTTCATACATGTTTTCAATTGTTTCGTTGGTTTCATTTGGTCGCTTTGGCGTCTGAACGTATGCTATGTCTTCTTTTAAAACATGCTATCGGGCCGGCCGCGGAAGGCAGCACGTGGGGTGACCCACCTGCTACTGCTGCTGCTGCTGCTGCTGCTGCTGCTGCTGCTGCTGAATATTCCGTTTCCGTCCGAGTGGGCACGTCGGCCCCACCGTCAGCATCAACGTCCGCGGGAGGGCCCCGAAGACCGCCCCTGCCCTGACGTGAAGTCCTGAAGCATTATGTCCGAAGCATTACGTCTGAAGCATTACGTCTGAAGCATTGCGTCTGAAGCATTACGTCTGAAGCATTGCGGGCCGTCCGTGCCGTACGTACTGCAATGTGTGAACCCGGCAGCCGCGTGACCGGACGCCCTTCGCCACCTTTCCGCAACGACCATGCCCCCTCTCCCCACCCACCCACCCACCCCACCAACGGGTGGAGAGGCCGACCAACGGCGTTCCACCCCAACCCACCCACCCCACCCCACCCCGAGCTGCAGTTCGCCACCAACCGCGACAGCGCCCTCCTGCGGCGCCTGGGCCAGCTCGCCCTGGCTGCCGCGGCAGCGGCTGACACAGCGGAGGGGGCGACCCCCGCGACATACGCCGGTTACGGCCGCCAGGAAGCCCCGTACCCAGCTTCGGGGAGGGGTCTCCATCAGCCAAAGCCATCGCCGCCGCCGCCACTGTGGCCGACCATCCGGCCGTTCCTGTCGTTGCTGGATTACCTACCGTACGGCAGCCCCGTGGCGGCTGCCGTACGATCTCTGCTGCTGGCCGCCTTGCTGCAGCGGCGGCCGCGGCCGGAGGGGCCGGGCGCCAGTGGCGTGGCTGGCCGGGGTGTGTTTTCGAGGGCCCTATCGGTTCCCGAGGGCAGCAAGCGGCTGGAGAGTGCGGGCGCGGCTACAGCCAAGGAAGTCCTGGAACTGCTTGTAGCGGACGCTGCTGGGGGCAGTAGCCCCGCCGCCGCCGCCGCCGGCGGCGGCAGTGCCGTACGCCTCGGCCCCGCCGCTAAGCTGGAGGTGCTGCGGCTGCTGGTGCTGGCGGCCGATGTGCTGGCAGGGCAGGCCGTAGCCCCAGCAGCGACAGCAAGCACAGAGACGCTGTACCTAACAGACGTGGTTTCGGAGCGCCTCGGCGGGAGTGTGGCGGCCGTGGCGCGTGCGCTGGCGGCTGCGATGGCCGCGGCGCCGCCGCCGCCACCGGCGCAGGCGGCTGGAGTGCCGCTGCCTCGTCTTGGGGCCGCGGCGTCGGCGGCTGTGGCGGCGGCGCTGGCGCCGCTGGCACCCGAGGCTCTGCTGGTCCGGGCGGCAGCGTGCGTGCTGGCGGCGGCGGCGGCACCGCCGCCGTCGGCACCGTCGGCGGGGGGGAAGGAGGAACGGGATCTCGGCGGCGCCGGAACCCGGGCCCTGCAGGCTTCCTCCCAGTCTCGCTTGGCCGCCGTTGCCGCCGGGTGCATGGTGCGGGTGCTGCGGCGGTCGCGGGTGTGCCACGAGGCGCTGGTACGACTCCTGGAGCAGATTCCGCCGCCGCTGCCGCCAGCGGGTGCGGCAGGCGCCGGAGGCGCCGGAGGCGGCAGCGGCGCAGGCGCGCCTGCCAGCGCAGCGGAGAGGTGGGAGAAGTGGCTCCAGGGAGGCGGGATGTCGGCTCTGGGCGGGTTGGAGGTGCGGTCGGCGGGGCCACAGCAGGCGCAGCAGACGCAGCACGCCCTGCGGGTGCTGGCGGCCACGATGGTGTCCGGGCACAGCGAGTATGGCACCTTACGATGAGGCGTTGGGGGACTGCATGAGCACTACCGGTAGATGCGTAGACGCACACGGCGGAGGGGAGGAGGGTGAGGGTAGCGGTCAGGTTGGCTGGCTCGGCGTTTCCTAGGTGCTAGGTAGCACGTATTCGCAGCAGCCCACAGCCTTCCGAAGCTCTCGAGCGGGTCGCTGACAACCGGTCACGCGGTAGCCTCAGTGCTGGGAGGTACCAACGTGCATGATGGTGGACGGCCCCGCCTTGGCAATCTTGTAAAATGAGCTGTCCTCCGCGCCATCAGGTTCTGGGGTACGGCTTTGGGCGTATCCCTGGGGAGCTCCCATCCTGTTGAGGATGCCGTGCGCAGGTGCCTTAGGGTGCCTTTCATCGGTGTTTGACTCGTGAGCATTTCATCGATCAAGCGGCACCTCGTCGGCCCTGGTGTTGGTGATGCTATCACGCGCCATGCGCCCACTGCCCGGCGAGCTTGTCCTGGTTATCTGGTAGCTATATGCCGTACAAGTCACTGAAACTGACAGGCGCACCCGCCATGCCCTGTTCAGTCTGTATTCCTCGAACGTCGCCTGAACCACGCAGCCAACTCGAATTGATACAGTGCGGCGACCGTGATGACGATGTAACCGGGGAAACTACAGTGCTAGGACGCGCTAATGTCCGATTAAGAAAAGCTGGTGTGCATCAACTTCCAGGCTGTATGCATTCATGATATTGACAGCCTGCCGTTTCTAGAGGCGCCGTGAGAGGACACACACGTCAGCAATGCTGCCGCTTCTGGAGTCGCAGGGCTGGAGCATCAAGCCCGACGTAAGGAGAATATCCATCGATCGAGTTCTGTACAAAAAATAGATCGCAAACGAGTTGCGCTGGATCCCCCCCCCCTTCGGATGGCGACAGGCGTACCTTGAGCTTGTGGACGAGGCTGAAGGCAACGTGCCGTTGGTCCTGCAAAGCATATTTAACCAGGACCTAAAAAAGATTGGGAAGCCAGCGCTACCCGACGACATCAATCGGACCAGCACCACCGTTAAGGGTCCCCTTGTGCTCCAGATCAGCTCAATCGCTGATGTGTCGCGGCCCAGCACCCGCGAGAGCTCTGCTGGGAGCGGCAACGACAGGCTGCTGTGCTTGCGGCTCACGGACGGGAAGGTGACATGCAAGGCGGTGGAGTACCAGCGAGTTGACCTGCTCAGCGAGGACCTGGCCCCGGGCACGAAGGTGCTGCTGACAAACGCCAGCGTCAAGAGTGGCGTGGTGCTGCTCAATCCGAAGGTCATCAAGGTACTGCGCGTGGCTGCGGATGCGTTGCGACTCGATTGGCCCGACTGGGTTTCCATAGCCTTCCGGGGTGTTATGCGTCCGCACACCGGAAGCGCGTGGGCTGATGCGGGGGAGAGCGGTTGCAAAAACGAACCGGAGGGGGGGCGGCCAGGAGCGAGCGTCGTCGGGGCCGGCAAGCCGCGGCGACGGACGAGAGGCAAAATGCGACGTGTATGTACGGCAGGGTCAAAGCTGCTGGCGTTTCGCATGGCGGCGCGTGGCGGCAGGTGTAGGTAGGGCCATCATGAGCTAGCTCGGGGTGTTGGCACACCGCCGTTGGCCCCCTGACTCCGTCCCAGGCCCTGTCCCGGGCCCCCCTGCCCGCCACCCCTCTGCGCCGCCTGTCTGACTGACGCCCAGCTTGCGCCACCCACCCGTCTCTGCCTGGTCTGAACATAGCCCCATGGCCCAGCAACCCCTGGCCCCCCCGCCCCCCCCCCCCCCCACGCACAATCTCCGTTTCCTATGTCGTTTAGCCGGGTCTTCTCGCTACGACCCCACTCCACCGGTCCTTTTCTGTAACTCCCCCCCACACACGCACATCGAAACGTCTGCCCTAAACGGTTTTTCTCGCATCCACGGGTCTTCCTCTTACCCCCCCACACACATCCGGCAGGTCCTGGGTGGGCGGGTAGACCACCTGGCTGAGGCCTGGGAGACGCAGCGGCGGTATGGCGGTGTGCAGCGGCCCAAGGCAACCGGGCCGGGTGACGACGGGGAGATGGCGCCACCTTTCAGACACTTCGTACCTGGTGCGGAATGCGCGGGGGGGGGGGGAAGGGGGTGAGATGCCCGGGGGGGAGAGCGGTGCAAGGGGGGGAAGGGTGAGAGAGGCGCGGGATGCTTTCGTAGGTATGAAGGGCGAGGGGAATGGCGGGTGGTTTAAGGGTTTTAGGGTTTGGGGGAGGTGAAGAGGCGGCGGGAGGTGTGGTGTGGTGTGGGATGGAGGTGGGCTGGCAAGGCGGCAACGCACTCCTGGGGAAGCGAGAGCGCCGGAGGGTGGGATGATGTTTCGCGGTGACGGAGGGGTGGGTGTGGGTGGGTGTCCGCTCACACCTCGTTTGGTGTCCGCTCACACCCCGGTTGTCCGCCGCTATGACGAGAGGGACAGGGAGGCGCAGCTGCACGCGGAGGGGTGTCGATGCCTCGTCAAACCCGGTAGCGGGGCGTCACTTCATTTGCTCCTTGCGCCGTGGCACCACTTGTTGTACGTGTCCCCGCACACCTCCCACCACAAGCATCACCAACACACCGCCAGCAGCGACGCACGCCCCGTGGACGTGTGAGCGTGTGTATGCGTTGGCACAAAGCACGTTCAGGTCCGCAAGATGGGCTCCCACCCCCTAGCCCGTCCCCATCAGCACCGCCTCGCCCACGCCCGCCACCGTACTTGCTTGCCTAAACCACACCGGTTTGCCTCCGCCCACCCTCCCTGGCCCTCCCTCCACGGGTCTTCCTCGAACCCTCCCTGGCCCAGGTCGGGACGACAAGGCAGCGAAGATGAGCGGTCGCAGCGCCGCCAGCGCACCCAGGGCCCCCGCAGCGGCGACGGCAGCAGCGGCGACGGCGGCGGCAGCGACAGTGGCGCCGGGCAAGCCAGGGCCGGCGGGAGCTGGCGCCTCGGGGTCCTCGGCGGCGGCGGGTGACGGAAGCGGCAAGGAGGCGCCGGCGGCGGCGCCGGCGCCGCGGGCGGCGGTGGCCGTTGCCCCCGCGGGCCCTATGTTCGTGCAGGGTGCCGCGGGCGATGCCGCCAAGAGGAAGCTGCAGGAGCAGTTGGAGGCGCGGGAGGAGCAGTCGGGTGCGGGGGTGGGGAGTCGACCCGCTCGTCGCTTCGTGAAAGCGCCAAGAGGCCCGGTCGTGGGGGGTGGGGGTTACAGGTAAAGAACCGGTAACTCGACTGGGGTAATGTAGTTGGTGCATAGCTCTAGCGTCTAGCCGTCATGGGGGTGGGTAGGTTGACGGGCTGGGGTGCCAGGAAAGCCCAACCCGTGTAAGAGGAAAAAGCGGTGTGAAAGCGGTGCATGCGTGGCGTGTTAGGTTGAACGGCTCATGATCGCGCACACCTGCATGGCATCAAGATGTGTGTTCCCCGCCGCCTGCAGGCCGCTTCGGTCGCTTCGGCGGCGGCCGCGGCCGCGGCGGCGGCGGCTTCCGCCGGGGCCGCCGCGCCGGCGGCGACGACGACGACGGCGACGACGGCGCCATGACGCTGGAGGAGTACGAGGCGATGAAGAAGGCCAAGGCGGCGGCGGCGGCAGCGGGTGAGTCCGTGGAAGGGAGAGCGTGTGGGGTGCGTACGGAACCTGGAGCCACGTGAGTGAAGGAAACCGCCAACCGTAACTGCAAACTGACTGGAGAACAGAAAGCGAACGCGACAAGGGCGGCGTCCGTGTGTGCCGCCGCGGCGTGTGGCAACGGCATTAGCGGCGTGCCGCATACCAGCAGCGCTCCCCACAGTGACAGCGCGCCATACAGCATCAGCTGTACCAGCGAAGAGTCCGGGGTGGGTGGTTGGGGTTTGAGAGGAAACGCAACCACTGCTGCTGCGCTTGCCACTGCTGCTGTTGCCACTGCTGCTGTTGCTGCCGTTGCTGCTGTTGCTACTGCTGCTGCTACGGCGGGATGGGGTTTGAGAAGAAACCCGTGGGTCGGCACTGGAAAGTAAAACCGGGGGATGGGGTGGGATGTGTGTGTGGGCGGGGGTGGGAGGGGGAGGGGGGAGGTGCGTCTTTGAGAGCCATTCGGTGAGAAACGTGGAGCTGGATCGGAGGGGCAGCTTGGCTGCCCATGATGTTGGCCGGGTGCCGTACCGTAGCAACAGGAGTCGGTTGCGCGGATATCTTCTCTTTTTTTATTAAGGCAGTACACGAGCTCTGGGTATTGAGTTGTGATTGGTATGGCTGTGACTCCTCGACTCCTGACTCCTGAGAGCAGCAGTGTTTGCGTCCACCAGCCGATAGCGATGACCCCGTGCGACTGTGTCGGTTGGAACCCCAACCCTTGCATTGCCTGCCCTCCCCCTCGTCCCCAATGCGCAACCTACCGATTCGTATGGGACCCCCCTCGTCTCCCTCGTCTCCAACACGGCAACTATCCTATCCATGTCGTGTAACCGGTTCTTATGCCATACATCCCCCTCGTCTCCCTCGTCCCCCCGCCATAAGGCCCCAAGGCGGTCACCCAGCTAGACGCGGACGAAGCCCTGGCTCGGCAGCTGCAGGTGGGGCCTCGTTGGGGAGGTGGGTCTGGGCGCGCCGGGCTAGGTAGCCGTGCAAGCGAGGCACCTGCTGCTGTGCACCGTTTACCTTAAGACAGGCAGGTGTCAGCAGCCGACAGCTGACAGCATATTTGATTGTTTGAAAACCCGACAAACGCGCGCGCTGTGCGTTTAAGGGCGAGTAGGCATCGGAACTCTCCCGGAAGCTTCCATCCCCGCCCAGGACGCCGAACTAGGTGACGTCTCTCACCCTCCGGCGAACCAGGTAGGTCCCGGTAGGCGGCCCAACCACCCGACCTCCGTTATGCGGTCCAACCACCCGACCTCCGTTATGCGGCCCAACCACCCGACCTCCGTTATGCGGTCCAACCACCCGACCTCCGTTATGCGGTCCAACCACCCGACCTCCGTTATGCGGCCCAACCACCCGACCTCCGTTATGCGGTCCAACCACCCGACCTCCGTTATGCGGTCCAACCACCCGACCTCCGTTATGCGGTCCAACCACCAGACCTCCGTTATGCGGTCCAACCACCCGACCTCCAGCCGGCGCTAGGCCTTGAGAGGGAGTTTAGCCAACCGCTTGTTACTCCTGAAAGCCAGCGCAATGATGGACCGGAATTACAAGCGTACGCCTGAAAGCCAGTACGGTGGGGAAGCGGAATGCCCAGCTGCGAGCTAGCTGGCGGGGCCACCCAGGGGGTCCGGGGGGTTGCGAGGAGACCGGTTACATACACGACAAAGGATACGGAGAACCCTGCCACCCATCCCGGGGAAGGGGGGGTTCCGTTTCCTAGCGGGGGATTACAGAAAAGAGGGTCAACCCCCCCGTTGCCTAGCGGGGGGGTTGCAGAAAAAAGGGGGGTCACCCCCTTCCCGTTTCCTAGAGGGGGGTTACAGGAAAGGGAGGTACCGCCCTTCCCGTTTCCTAGAGGGGGTTACAGAAAAGGGGGGGTACACCCCTCCCCCGTTTCCTAGGGGGGTTCGAGGGAAACCCGTGGATGTCCCCCGTTTCCTAGGGGGGGGGTCGTGCGAGGGTGATTATGGCTGTCTCGTGATGGCTCCCTACTGGGAAGATCTGGAAGCTTCGCCCCCAGACCGTCAGCACTGGTCGTCGCCCTTCATATGTCATGGTTACGCTTCGATGGCGCCAGAAACCCCGCCGAGCTGCGCGTACCAAGGATGACGCCGTCACGAAAAAACACACCTCCGGGGAACGTAGGACGCCGTCGTGCGCCCCTAACATGGTCGTACACCGCTACTGTTATCTTTCCCCAGCCGCCATCTTGACCACGTACCTGCCCTTTTGGGATCCTGGCGACCGCAGGCCGAGCTGGACCTGGAGGACTCGTACTACCACTCCGAAGCGGCGGAGCCAGGGCCCGGATCTGGATCTGGATACGGGCGACAGGGGTACGGCGGTGGCGGCGGGCGGGGGCGCTACCGGGACGGAGGCGATGACTACGCACCGGGGTACGGCGGCGGGCGGGGGCGCGGCGGCGGCGGGCGGGGAGATCGCGGCGGCGGCGGGCGGGGAGATCGCGGCGGCGGCAGGGACGGCCGCGGCGGTGGCGGCGGCGGCGGGGGGCGGTACGACGATGCGGGCGACGGGGCCCGGTACCGGGAGGGTGGCGATGGCGGTCGCGGTGAGTACGGCAGGGGCGGCGGCGGTGGTGGCGGCCGCGGTGATTACGGTGGCGGCCGCGGTGATTATGACCGCGGCCGCGGCGATTACGGTGGAGGCCGAGGTCGCGAAGGTTTTGGTGGCGGTCGTGATGGTTACGGTGGGGGTAGTGGCGGCTTCGGCGGAAGCCGAGGCGGTAGCGGCGGTGTTGGTGGTGGCGGTGGTGGTGGCAGCGGTTTCGGCGGTGGCAGCGGAGGCGGCAGAGGCCGCGACGATCACGGGGCTAGTCATCGGGGGCGAGGAGACGGACGTGGCGACTACGGCGGCGCGGAGGGGCGTGGCGGCGACCGCGGCGAGTACGGCAGCGGCGGGTACGGCAGGGGCCGCCCTGCGTCCGCCCACGCGGCTACATCCTCTGCGCCGTACACGCACGGGTCGGGAGGGGGTCACCTGGCGGGCCGGCGGCCGGGCGTCACCGACGTCGACGTGGACGAGGGCGGTGTTGGTGGGCGCGGAGGAGCGGCAGACGGCGGCGGCGGCGGCGGCGGCATTAGCTGGGGCCGCGGACGTGGCCGTGGGAGCTCGGAGGCGGCGGCGCCTGGCAGTGAGGCGGTAGCGCCCGGCAGCCGGGGGCCACCGCAGAGCGCCGCCGCTGGTGGAGGTGTGAGTGGTCCTCGCGGAGGTGTAGGCGGCTTCAGCGGCAGGGGAGACGGCAGCGCGGCGCTGGATTCGGCAGCGGCAGCGGCGGCAGCGGCAGCAGCCGCCATTGCGGCGGTGACCGGCCCCAGGGGGGTGGGTGCGCCTGGCGCACCACCGGCGGCAGCGCCGCCGCCGCAATGGCTGCGACCTGCAGCAGCAGCAGCAGCGCCGCCGCCGCGGTCTTCGGTGCCGGCGGCGCTGGCACCGGCCCTGAGCGGCAAGGAGCTAGCTGCCAGCTTGTTCAATTTCGGGTCGCGGCCCAACGAAGACGGCGGCGACGACGGTGACGAGGAGGGCGGCGGGGGGGTCGGGGTTCGGGGCGGAAGGGGGGGCCGCGGCGGCCGGGGCCGTGGGCGAGGTCGGTACTGAGCGCACTGCTGATGGCTTGCGGTGGTCGCAGTCACGTTCTTGCGTTGGGGTTACTTGGGGGTGCGTGGTGGCCGGGGGGGGGGGCAGAAAGAGTTAAGGACCGGTTACACGGTTAGGCGGGGATGCGAGGAAGACCTGTGAAACCGTTTAGGGCAGACGTATAATAGCGGGGGGGTGCGTGAAGCAAGCCTAACAGGTCGCACGCGCCGGACAGCACCCCGCAGCTACCGCCGGCAACAACCCCACATCTACCCCACACCATTTGGGCTATTTACCCAGCCCATGGGCGTCAGTGGTGGATGCCGCTGTTCGTCCTATCTCTGGGCCCGTGTTCGTTCGGGGGTTCGTTCGGACGGTATCTCGGTAGCTTAATTTTGTTTTTCTTCCTCCCGCCTACGTGCGCCTCTTCCATCCAGTAGTGTATGTCAGGCGATGCTCCCGATGGCCAACTACTGAGGCATGGGTTATCGAGTGACATAAAAACTGTAACGGACCCTGATTGATGACTCTACTGGAGGGTAAAGCGAGGGGACGTGATCGGATATGGCCGGATATATCCGTCCGGATATAGTCCGGATATGTTAACAACCCTTCGGTTTTTCCCCTCTGACGAGTAAAGGGTCGATCGGCCGCCGGGGGGTGGCGGGTTCATACTGTGCGGAGTTTACTGTATGTTCAGGGGTTACTTAGGCGCGCTGGCTGGGGCGTAGTGCATAGGGGTAAACATGTTTAAATGTTGTCGGTCATGCTACGTAAGAGCGGGCGCGTAGCCACGAGCGAGTGTAGGTGATGACCGCTGGGCCGTGGTCGCGCTACACGCTATCTCTCGTACGTATCAGTGGATGGGTATCGTGGCACGCAGTGTGTGTGTCAGACGATCTCAAGATGTCGTACTCGTGCTCGACATTCCTGCATGCAGTAGCGGTTCGCCGTATAGTGGGTAATCATAATAAGTAGTGTTATGTCCTACCTATTGAACACATAGATAGAGTATAAGGCCCGGTCGGTGCCCTCTACCAGCAGTGACCTGTGTCACAGCCACGACCCTGCGTCCAACAGAAGCTAGTCAGGTCTCCCCATAGCTACGCGTGTGGCAGACTGTGAGCAACTGGAGATATCCCAGCAAGCGTGTATGCGAACCCAACAGGTCTTCTGCACTACGCCCCAGCAGGTGCAATACAACAACTATTCCCCCTTCTCCGGACGACGTGTCGCGGCTGAGTCACGAATTCCTTCTCGAGCAGCAGCCTCATCCTGCGGGGCGAGGCCGAGGGAGCTTGCGCGCGGGCTCCCATCCAGCTGCTGTGCTCCGACGTATATAACCAGTCCACTAGTAGCTTATTAGGTAATCGTGTACGTGATAACAGTTGGCTCCATACCAAAGCCAGAACCAGGCCTCGGGCACATCGCCGGACACCAAAGGAGATAGACAAATAAGAGGCAGGAACCCAGCCGCACCGCAGTAACGGTTCTGGCAAACCACCAAGACACCAGTCAACAGACAACAGTCCACCAGAGGCACAAACAGCAGCAGCAAGCACCCACGCACACAGGGGGATTTTGATGATGTATTGCAATGGATGAACCGGTGGTGGAGATAGAAGTCCTTTGCGCTACTAATAGGTTTTACAGTGGGCGCCAGCAGCAGGCTCCAGATTACTAACGAAAATGCAGAACCACCGGGCACATTGCCGGTGAACATTGAAGGAGATGGAAGGCACAGAAGACTAGCAGCCGCACCGCGCCGATGATTGCAAACCACCAAGACCTCACGCTGCTATTGACCCCGATCGGAGGTGAAAAATCCAATCCTTGTGGCCTGGGAGATCCCAGGTTCAATTCCCACAAGGTGCGGCACAGGAGATGCAGGTTTGAATCCTGCCGCCGATCCCGATGGTGCGGGGAGCCAATAGCCATCGGTGTGGTTAGGGAGGACTAACTCTAGTATGAAGTGTTGGGGCTTAGGCCAGAGACGGGAGCGTGTGCGTCCTACGGGTGACTCAACCATCAAGTACACTCAAGTACACCAAGCATGGCGGCATGCTGGACATGGAGCTGGCGGAAAACCGGTTTCCGCAGAGCGCTTGAATCTCATCAATTGATACAAATATGAGTTAGGGATGTGGCAGGAGCACCAGCCTCCGGCGAGTTGCACTACCTGGTCGTGTTCCACAGCGATAATGTGGCGTGGGCCTTAGCGATATGAGGTGGATTGGTACTGGTGGCGCGAGCGTATAGGGTGTAATGATGCCCTCACCGCCCCGCCCCCTTAATAACATGCCAGGCCTAGTGCCGGCGTAATGTAATAATAATTAGCTTCCCGGCCTGTCAGGCCTAGCATCTCTGTCCCGCATCCGTCAGCGTATGCCGTGTAAGCCAGCGGGCAGAAAGCGCGCGCACACGGCCGCTCCCGCCGCACGCGCCTCTGGCCTGGAGCCTACGACCAGTCAGTACTGTCAGTAGCTACCGCGCATGATGCAACACTACATAGGAAGGCGCGAGATAGAGCAATAATTAGCGATCGATAATAGAGCGAGCCGCATACGCATGCATCGCCCAGCAGCTGCCCACGGAATGCACATGCCCACGATGGGGACACAGTCGCTCAACAAGAGGGAGCGAGGCTGGCGCGCCGATGCAGCAAGCAAGCAGGATTGCACTGCGAAACGCGCTATCGATCGATCGGTCTCGCTCCTGCTGCTTCCTTTCAAAAAGCGCCCACGGCGCGCGCGCGTGCGTGCGCCGCAAACACTCTGAAACACTATGCCAATAACCAAACCCCAGCCTATCAACTAAGCACGCAAGCGACGAACTTACGGGCCCTCACCACATGAATGCATGCAAACGAACTAAATAGATCCAGGCGGCTTGGTTCAGCTTGGTTTGCTTTGCGGATGCCGAATGAAGCTTCGTCCAAGTCGGGAATGCAGTGCTCGCTAACCGTTGCACCCAACCCCACCAACCCATTCACCTAATACACGGAAGCCGTACATAATTACAGTGCAGCCACGGAAACGGACACCTCATCATCAGCCATCCATGCGTTCACGGAAATCTTATTCACACGGCAGTTCCGACCACCGGCACGCCGTCCAACAGCGCGGACGCAGCAGTACCTACCTACTGGCTGGTCAACAACCACGCTCGCAAGTCGTCGCAAGCAAGCCAGATAGCCATCGGGCTAGGGCAAGGAAGAAGTGAGGCCGGCCATACGTACAGCGCTCGTTCTATGCATGCATGATTGATTCCGCAGACATGCGCGCACGCTCGCTCGCACGCACGTACGCAACACACATACACGCATGCCGTCCAGCACGCGCCAGGCAGGCCCGCTCGCCCGCTCGGGGAGCATTCCGGGTCATCACTTCGCATCGACGGGCACCCAGCTAGCTACCTAGCTATCTAGCCATGTACGTAGTTACCAAAGGGTGCGTGCAGTGCCGACGTCGCCCGGTCTGCGTGCGCGCTGCTCCTTGCGTGGTTGCGTGCGTGCGCGCGGATATTTGATAGGCTGCATTACTGGCTGGCTCCCAAATAGAACGGAACAAGCGAAAGGGTCGGTCTATCTTCGGGGTCTGTGCCAACTAATTATCATTCAGCATTTGCAACACTCCCGTGTGTCCGCCCTTTCGGGCGAGGTCCATTGCCGTCATGCCCCCCTGCAGTAGAGGTGGCGATGGCGATGCACGCCCCGACATGTTGGGCACACAGCGTGAGGGAGGATGTTATTTCGTGTTACGTATTTACTACGTGTAGAACGCGCGAACAAATTTAATTGAAAATATACATATCTTCGATCGGTAATTGGGTACAGATTGACCCGCCCGTCGTCCCCGAGCGGAGAAGCTATCCAAACCTGTCTTCATCGACCGCCAAGTAGTACTTCAGGTAAGCCACTGACTGATATATACAGGGCTTCTGAAGATAGGTTATGGTGACTTAAAGATGCGGTGAATGGTGTATGACCACTATTTTGAATGCACCCATGCCTGCACTGCTTATTACTTGTACTTATTCTCTGTGTATCGACCCTTCCAGGTTGAAGTAGTCTCGTACGTCCGTTACGTACACAACACTGTTGTGCGCCGGTCCCTTAGATCAGTCAGCATATATATCAGCAACAGTACGCACCCTGTCCTTGACGGCCTTGTCTGCGCCAAAACGCAGGAGAACCTCAACGACCTCTGTGTGCCCCGCCTCACTCGCGAAATGGAGCGCTGTCCATCCTGCCTGTTCATAGGTAAAATTTATTGTTGAAGGAAAAATTAAACATATCATCGACAATCAATTAAGCACGATAGGATGGAGAGCGAAGGGTCGAGGCTATGGACCATGTTTTTACGAAGCCCTGTACGTAGCCCTGTTGTTTTGCGAAGTAAGAAAACGTAGAGTGATGAGGACAGATAGGGCGCGCGGTGAGTAGCCCTATCAGCAGGGACAGGTCGGCCCGTGATGAGGATCAGGCACGCGTTCTGCGCACGTTATGATGTGCGTGTGTCCCTCATTGTAACAACCCCTTCCTGTATTATTCTCCTTTTCGTTCCTTAAACTCTGCATCTTCATGAATAAATATCGCTTCCGCGTGTATTATTAAATGGGAAAAGCCATATGCATATTCATCAAAACACTCCGCTATGTTATTCCACGAGTTGCTAGCTACGTATAATTGTTGTACATAGAAGCCGTGCAGTGCAAATGGTAATAATAGGATCGCTTGTCGCAAGCAAGCTGTATGCGCGATGTACGGTACGCTAGCTCGTTCCCATATGAGTAATAAAACCATACATGGAAATCTAAACAACACCCAAGCAAACAAGCAACTTACTTTGTTGCGTTGTAATAAGCTAGTCTTGGCATTGACGCCGGCGGCGCCCTCCCACAGCAGGACCTCCACGACTGCTTTGTGCCCGCGCTCGCTTGCAATGTGGAGCGCTGTCAAGCCGTCCTATGATCGACGAGGATTGGTTATGCGGTAAGTAAGATTTAGGAGGGAAGGACGTTGATTCGATACATTTACCGATTACGTATCTAGCAGGTAGGTATCAACTTAAGGGCACTGTAGCGTTTCATTATGTCACTAGGCTTCGGGCATTCGTTCGCGCAGCAGAGTCCACGAAATGAGCCCGCAGCCCTATAGCAGCCCGATTGTCGTAAAACACTCGTAAAACAGTCCTGGACGTCTTACGAACCCTCTAACAAGGCATCGTGAAGAGTTTCATAAAATGTTACAAGGTGTCGTTAGGAAAGCTCGTAAGTCGTGAGTCACACAGCAGCTAGCTCCTTCAGTTGCGTTTGGAGACATTACCACCCCTACGTAGCCTGGCAAGGTCGGCGACCGGTCCGATCGTGCGTGGAGCGAGCCAGCCGATTGCCGTGTACCGTTCGGACCCACTGCGTGCCATTCCCGCGGTACGCAGACTCTGTAACGAACGCAAAAGCACTAACGTGACGGATGCAAAAGCACTAACTAACGTGCTTATCTGGCGTAGCGGGGTCGTCTGAGGCCGGCCCGGTCGTGGCCGATTGCATCGTTCGGACCCATCCACTGCCGCTCCCATTTCCCATGGCGGACTATGCCCGATTGATCTGCCTTTATTTTCGTGTCGAACCCACTGTACCCTACCAAACGGCTATCTGGGTCGGTTACAACCTCCTAAAACGTAAGTAGGAGACCTCGTTGCGATGGTTACGAGCCTCTTACGATGATTCGGCTGCTGTAGGGCAGCAGTGCGTGAGCAACAGTGGTAGGCCATACCCAACGAAGCAATGCTATTATTGGTTCATCCCCGAAAAATATACCTCCAGGTGCCGGTTTATTCGCTTTCCTCGCTCACTAGCAAGCCATTCACGCAGCCGGCTCACCTTGTTAACGGCGTCCATGTCTGCCTTCCTCGCCAACAGCACCTTCACGACATCTGGTTTGCACTTCTCGCTTGCGACGTGAAGCGGTGTCCAGCCGCCCTGTGTGATGATTTGATGTGTTTCCGTCGGGCAAGCTGTAATGCATGGTCGCTTCGATAATTTTGAGAAAGGAAAACACATGTACGTAAAGTATGCATTGAACATCGATGGACATATTACATACACGCATGATGTCGAGTCCTGTGTACGTAATTTGCGCCTTGCAAGCACAGGAGCGGCGTTTTCCTACCCCAGACAGCAGGCAAGCAATACATGTTTTTCGAAAACAAAAATGTTTGTAAATGTGGGCAACTCCATGCATCCATTTTCTCATTCTCGCTCGCTCGCTCCCAGCAGCGGGGCAGCAGTTACATAGCCAGGACACAACGGCTCACATTGTTCACGGCGTTTATGTCCGCGTTATTTTTCAACAGGACGTTCACGATGTCTGTTTTGCAACCATCGCTTCCTATCACCGCGTGAAGTGGTGTCCAGCCGCCCTGTGTGATGAGTTTTCGGGCAAACAACGGAGCAAGTAATAATGTTAGGCACGTTAGTTCATTCGTTCGTGCGTTGTACCCATTTGTATACCCCCTTGCCCCAAAGCATCCAACATACATACCTTATTCTTGGCGTCGATGTTCGCACCGTTCTTCAGCAAAACTTCGACGACATCCTTAAATCCTTTCTGGCAGGCATGGTGAAGGGCTGTGCCGACGCCCTGTCGTCGCGGTGAAATTTGCACAGATAGGATTTGCGAGCGAGCGGTGTCCTTTAGTATGAATTACAATATTAGGGCATGCATATTTCCTTGTATTGGGAAGGGACATCGAATCCAAACGTCAAAGCGAGTAACTGAATAAGAACGTATCACATCGATACCTCCACCTATTCGTTGACACTTAACCCGTTTCTAACTAACACGCTACGTACGGACCGATAAAAAAACGCCGAGAGGATGCTATGCATGGTAAATTATCTCTCGTGCTTTCAGACGCCATGAGGACCAACCGCGGGGAACTGATCGCTGGAGGAAAAGGGATGGACCTCCATGCAACCAGATGTGATGAGCGCAGGCTGGATAAGGCCTTTGCGTGCAGCAGGTCTATCTCGCTGTGCCCCAACTAGCTACTCTTTGATAATCATTATTAAGAAAACCCCGCTTACATCGAGTTCGCCTTTCCCACTTCTAGCTTTCCAGAATACATACAATGGAGGTAGATCTGCATATACGTACAGTGCCTGCGTGTCCCTGCCTGGCCGGGACGACGCATACCTGCGCTCACCATTTCCTATCTACTTCATGACTACTGTACCTACGGCATCACAAACTGCGTGCACCTCATGCACATATCATGCATGTAACAGCTAGCGGACGCAGGATCGATGGAGGCCAACGTACACGCACGCACGCAGTTTAATACATATATCGAAAACATTACCTCGCTCCCGCGCGCCTTATTGTTAGTAGTTCGTTATAACATAAGATACCATTATTCGTGTGATACATCTTTGTCTCCCAGAATTGCACGCACTACTCGCTAGCTAGCTCGGCGGAAAAAACTCACATTAGTGGCCATGGTCTTCACGTCAGCTCCACGCTCCAGCAGGATCTCCACGACTGCCTTGTGCCCGTTCGCACTAGCACCGATAAGTGGCGTCCAGCCGTTCTGTATGTGCCGGCGCACGCATGCATACCGATGTACGTATTGTGGGTAAGGGCACGCAACAAAGAAAGCGTTATTTAGTCATTATAAAGGAATGAACGCGCATCGCATATATCGATAGAGAATATTATTAGGTTTCCTTGGTTTTAATGTTTTAGAGTTTGAGATAGGGAGGCATACGTATAGGATTACTTCAGCCTGCAAGTAAGGCAGGCCCTGCTGTCCACTGGCAGCCAGCAGCAGGAAGCTGCCGTCACCAGCGCTGCCAAGCACAACGCAGCCAGCCGGTGGCTGGTGGCAGGCTAGGATCACGGGGAATGCTAGGTGCTAAATAGTGATGTAACACTATGGAGCAAAACCACCATCTTCGTACCAAGGATTTATTACCTACTTGATACCTGTACAGTGTGCATATGCATTTAATATACACTCTCCTATATACGCATTTTTGGGCGGGACCCCAGTGCGGAGCGCCTCGATCGGGCTCGCCCTGTACGCCAATTGTCCGTCCGTCCATGCATCCGTCCGTCCGTCCGTGCGTGGAGGTGGCGCAATCAAACATAATCGGACGCCCAACTGTGACCATATTTCAGTAGCCTTACTTATGCATCCCGCCTCTTTCGTACCCCAACCTTACTTTGGCAACCGAAAGTCAGTTGAACGAAAACGAACTTCACGGTCTCCATGGAGCAGGATTGAGCAAGGCCGCGGTCAAACCGGACGTCTTTCGCACGCACTATACGTCCCTCTACCTAGCTAGCAGGTTCCATGCATGCATGTATCTTCTAATAAAAAAGTCAAGCCACGGCATCTGATATTTCTGATGTCCGCTGGCTGCGGCCTTGCATATGCATATAAGCTTAATTTAATTGCCTGCGCTACGTATCCGTTCTCGTTAGGTGTTGTCGGTCGCCTGCATGCACGCGGTCGGGGTAATTTAATTGGCTGCCATAGGGCATCTTCACAATTGTTGCGGCTTGCCGGACCGAGCACCTTTGCGCTTTATGCATGACAGGTTAGCCGTTTCGTTTTATGACCTGCGCTACTACTGTCGTAAGCCAACCGATCGAGACCTTCGAGCGAGGAGCGAGGCGTACTCATGTATGATCGATGCTCTCTCCCGTGGCGCGCTCGGCTGTGCCAGCCGGAACTTTGGCGATGTTTGGCATGCACAAGCCTCACAATGGTTTGATACATAAAGCTGAGTAATCAGGACCTGCGAGAAGACGCACTCAACCAGGACAACGCACTCAACGAGGACAACGACGACCATGGGGCCCTCAGCTGTGTCAGCCGGCACTCAGCAGATGATCTCCATGTAACCCATTGGTTATCGGTGTAGCTCAATTGGGAGAGCCCGAAACATCCAATCCTTGTGGCCTGGGAGATCCCAGGTTCAATTCCCACAAGGTGCGGCACAGGAGATGCAGGTTCGAATCGCCGATCCCGATGGTGCGGGCAACCAATAGCCATCGGTGTGGTTAGGGAAGACTAACTCAAATTAAGTGTTGGGGCTTAGGCTAGAGACGGGAGCGTGTGCGTCCTATGGGCGGCTCAACATTAAGTACACTCATGTACACCAAGCATGGCGGCATGCTGGACATGTATGGAGCTGGTGGAAGACCGGTTTCCGGAGAGCGCTTGAATCTCAATATTTGATACAAATATGAGTTAGGGATGTGGCAGGAGCACCAGCCTCCGGCGAGTTGCACTAACTGGTCGTGTTCCACAGCGACAATGTGGCGTGGGCCTTAGCGATATGAGGTGGATTATTGGTACTGGCGGCGCGAGCGTATAGGGTGTACTGATGCCCTCACCGCCCCGCCCCCATAACACACGCAAGGCCTAGTGCCGGCGTACTGTAAAAGTAATAATAATAATAACCTATTGGTTTGCTAAGCAACGCTCTGGCCTTCCACGACAAGGGCACGTCGGTTGGCGCTTCGCCGTACTGACCATGCATGCGACATACATGCACCCGATATTGGCGCATGCAGCACGCACGGCCTGTGATGATCACTTGTGCTCTACACACACAGCAACCTGCCCGTACGGATGCAGAGGGGCTCCGCCCTTTTTCCGGCCTCGAGGAAGCCGACACCGACCCCTTGTTCCATTCGGAAACCCTCCGGCCCTTATTAATAACATACCGTGTCCTTGGCGGAAATGTTTGCACCGGCACTCAGCAGATGATTGATGACGTCCGTACATCCGTTGTTACCCGCAATGTGAAGGGCTGTCGCGCCGGTCTGCCGTGATAGGTGAAACCAAGCAAGTACGAGGCATTGATAGTCCAAAAGAAGGTAGGAATATAATAATATTCACGTATGCAACGAATATGCGCATCTACCAAAGCCCCGCAAGCCCACCCTGTATATATGTCTGGCCACTACGTAAGGTTCTTATCTTATTACCTACGTATCTATACAGCGGGACATGCCATCCCACAACTGCATTATTGTCAATGTAACTATGTATGACTGTTTCCCCTACACATCACTCGATCGATTCACTATTACCGTAAAGCACGATATCGGGCTTTAAGATATGAATCTAGTAGATAGTAAGTACATAAAGCCACAGGAGATATAACCACGCACGCAACCTTCGTTGTTTTGTTATCCTACATGTGCTATGCTATATAGTGCTGGGCACTACACGGATGGACGTCCTGAGCGGCACTACGTGGATGGACTATTATACATTAACCTGTGTCTCTATTGCATGCACGCACTCCCTCCTAATTAACCGTGCGTATGTACGGCAGTGTTACGAAAATTGGTTCCCGTCCCTGGATGCCTCAATTAATAATGAAGAAATTCAAAAGCAGCTCACATTGTTGATGGCGTTCAGGTCCGCTCTGTGCTCCAGCAGGACCTTTACTACTGCTGCCTGTTCATTGATAGCACTTGCAAAGTGAAGCGGCGTCCAGCCGGCCTGCATGCGTGTATACATACACATGTGGTGTACACCACCGGTACGTACAGATTTCAAAGGAATCGACAGGTAGATCCACCTATCTAGATAGGTGCGCGGGCAAGCATAGCAAAGGACGGAACATGTACATCGCAGAGGTAATCGCATCAGGTAGGTAGAATTATGAAACAACTTCGTTAACGTAAGCGAGCACTGTGGCAGAGGACAAAAAAGCATACAGAACGAAACTGTGTCCATACAATGTTGAAAACTGTTTTCGTTGTTATCAATTGGTTCGCTCGGCGCGCGGCGGTTGTTTGATGCCCAAATAAAAAGGGCTGCAGCAATCAATCGAGGTATTAGGGTTTTGCCTGAATACGAACACACAGTCCCGCCGCTTCGGGGTATTAGAGGTGCAGGCACGGGGACGCGCCATACAAAACCAACGATGGCATCGATAGATCACGCGGTACTCAAGCAAGCAACGGAGCCGGGGGCACGCAGAGCGCACGCATTGACGAGGTAGGGGACTTTCCCACTCATCACGCACCCCGCTGTAGGTTATTTTATACATCAGGTTTGCGGTCGGAAACCGGTCGGGTCATGCATACATAGCGCATGGCCGTGAGCGGGGCACCGCAGTGAGGCTGTGCCTTCAGGACGACGGTAGGCAGGAGTCGGGACCGATATGGCAGTGATTGGGCGGGGCTATGTATTGTAAAGCCACTCACGCACGGCGGCGGCAGTGAATGAGTGCCGCCTTCAACGAAGATGTAGCTAGTTGAGAACGAGTCGGGGTGTAACAATTAAGCCATATTAAGTAATAAGATGAGTCCTGGCTGCCGCCGTGGGCGCAACGGCGGGTGCGCCTGTTTAGGTAGGTGTCAACGCCTAGGTATGGACAGTAGGTGTTAACGTTGGACGGAGCTAGCCCCGCGCGCCTACCTAGCACGTTCTCCGCAATAGTCCTTTATTTTGACACACTGCTGTTGGCACCCACATCTCGCCATAGGTGAAGATCTGCTGTACCAACGCTCTGCCATCGCTCGGTTAGAAACATCGATACTGTAACATTGGGTTGCGTGCGTGATTACTTGCATGCCGTGGTGGGCTGCTGCTGCCAGCCGGTCGGACACTTGCTTGGTCTGGCAACCTGTCTCTAATCGGTACGTACAGTAGTAGTCCTTACGTACTACCACCATTCGGGTACGGGTGGGATATTGCAGCGGCGGCAAGCAGCCGCCATGTGTTTGCGGCCCCATCTTAATATATAATTATGGGCGGGCCGTCCAATTTGCCAGTGGTTAGGCTGGAAAGGTCGCCGTCCCACAGCTGGGCGAGGCGGTGGACTAGTGCGCTCTCGGTGAGGTGCGTGTACGGGCCCGTTCGGTCATATGGGAGGGCGATAAGGGTGACGGTGGGTTCAGGGGAAGTTGCCACTGTTTCAGCACTGGCGATGGCCCAGCCAAGGGCTCGTTTGGCACTTTCTGGGGTAGGGTCCGGGTGTGCCATGGATAGGCCGGTGAAGCGGTGGCTGTAGCCTTCTGTGCATGCCCCGAAAAGCTGGTCTTAGCTGTGGCGACTGAAGTAGCAGTCGGCCGCGCCCAGGCTGTTGAGTGGGGAGGCAAACCGCTCCGTCACATGTCCAGCCTGGAGGTTGCGCAGGGCGCTCACTAGGTGCCCGCTTAGGGAGACGTTGAGCGTGGTCTCCGAGCGGGGTGTAGACTTCCCTTTCCTGCCGTCTGCCCCCGCTTGACTTCGGTGCAGGAGGCGGGCTACATCCTCTTCGAATCCGCCCTGGGCGGTGAGGCTGCAGTGGAGCTCGGGCGTCCGGTCCTTCATGTGCTGCCAGCGTGCACGGAGGAGGTGTAGCCGGGCTGCGGTGAGGCGGCCCACGCACACACCACGCGGGTCGTACACGTGCGCTGTGTATTCCGTGCCGGCTACAAGGCTTGTTGCTAAGGGTGCACGCGTCCCCAACTGGATGGTGTACCGGCCTGGGGTATACACATCCAAGTACGGGTTCTGGGATATAGTGTTGATGGTGGTGTTGCCCCGTAGGGTGCGCTTCCGGGTCGCCGCGTGTTCGTCAGGCAGGTCCCACCGGCCCTGCTTTTGGGCGTTGGTGAGAGATTGGTCTCTCGCTGGGGCCGGGCGGGTTGGCCTGGGGTCTCTTGGTGTGTTGCGGGCGGCCTTGTATCGCTGCAGTGCCGCGGGGAAATTCGGGTCCCTTTCCAGGTTCCAGAGTGCCATGTCGGAGGTTTTCCAGGTGACCTTGTGGAAATATTTGTCGAGGTGCGGTCCTAGCTCGTCCTGCACTTCCTGGACGCTTTCGTAGGTGTATCCTTGTCGGACGTATGCCCGCAGGACAGAGAGCGGGATGATCGAGTGGGGCCATGCGACTGTGTATTGGGTTTCGTGGCTGCTGGCGCCCTGGGCGGTTGCCGGGTCGTTATCCTGCTCCGTATGATTATCGGCGCGCCGCCTCTTCCGGTTCGCTTGCTTACGGGCCTTCTTGGTGGCGGCCGCTGTAGTGGTATGCCTGACTGTGAATGGGCCGGCTACGACCTCGCTGATGACTTCTGTGTCGCGGTACAGGTCATATGTAAGTTGGTGTTCTGCCGTCGTGTCACCCATGCCCGGCCAGGGTATTTGGTCTGCCAGGATTTGCGCCCTTGCGACGCGCCATGGCTCCCATGGCTCGCCCAACGGGCGGGCTGCCTGCGGAGTCGCTGCTTCAGCTAGTGGGGGCAGGGCCTCACGTATGTCTGCCGTGTTTAGGAGTGGGATGCCCTCTGCGTCGGTGGGTTCGTGGATAGGATCAGCGTCCCATCTTCCCTCATCACCATCTATCCCGGTCGGTAAGTCGTAATTGCGGTGCGTGCGTCTGTGTTGGCTGTTGCCTTCGCCCCAGGCTTTTGACATGGGGGCGCATATCTTCCAGGACCGCCCGCCAGAAAGCGGCCACATCGTCGTCGGTGCCGGCCCACAGGCGGGCCCACTGCGTTACAGGTTTCCCTTCTTCTTCGGCATGGAGCTGCACAAGTGCCGGTACATCATGGATTCTGGCCTTGGCCGTCCGTGTCTTATTGTTATCACACCGCGTGCTTTTGGCGATGAGTTCTTCCTGCCGGGCTGTAACACCTTTGCGCTTGCGCCCCCGCCGGGGGGTCTCTTGTTGAGGCGATGGTGGGTCCATGTGGTCGGTACCTCGGGGCCCGTTTGGAGTCGGGTTTACGGCGATGCCATGTCGGGGGTATTGTGCTCCCGTGGCCTCTGGCATTGGGGCAGTTTGCGGGCGCCTGCCCCCGTGCTCTCCTGGCACTACCCCGCGGTGGGTGCACAGGGTATGTGGGTCCATGGAGGGCATGACGGCAGCATTGGGCACGCGCGATTTGAATAGCAAGCCAGCAAATGCGGGCACGTCTGGTATCCGCCGGAGGCGCCTGTCCCCTAGTGGTGCCTCGCTGGCGTAGCGTTTGGGGTCCATGTCTTTGCCCCGTTCAAGGGGATCACAGTGTGCGCTGAGCGCAAGGCTAAGTCGGTTGAGCGCAACTTTGTGCCGGCGTTGGATCCTGGTTTTGTTGATGAAGAGGTTCTGCAGTTCGGCACTGGTGATGAGGTGGGCCCCGGTGTTCTGGTCCACCAGAGATCTAATCGGTACGTACAGTAGTAGTCCTTACGTACTACCACCATTCGGGTACGGGTGGGATATTGCAGCGGCGGCAAGCAGCCGCCATGTGTTTGCGGCCCCATCTTAATATATAATTATGGGCGGGCCGTCCGGACCGAAGGCACAGCAAAGTGCTAGAGGACTTTCGCCACCCATTGTAATGCTCACCCATTATTGGACTACCCACAAATGTAATACATCAAATAACAACGTACGTCCGGTCCGATGTTTGTATGCATGACAACAGCGAGAGTATGCATATATAGTGCATGGACCTCATCTTTCCGAACCTGATTGAAATAAAGTAAGCACGTAGGCGAGGTCTGTTCCATCATCCTTTGTTTAGGTATGATCTAGTTTGTCCAATTTGCCTAGACAGATACATACGCACTTACACACCCGACACTACTACGACTGAAACAAGTTGCGCCGTTCTCCTAAATGCGGCTCCTACGTAAATAATGCTATAATAATTCCTAATTATCCTAACAATCCTAAATAATGCGGCTACGTACTCCACGATCAACTGGAAACCCGTAATAAGTCAATACGACTGTTAACCGACCGCCGCTGCCACACACCATTGCATACTGGACTGTTTCATGAGCATTCACTTTTGGGTGGCGTATACTGTATATATGTCCACGATTATATCTGTCTGTGGCGTTAGAAACGTAAGCGTGCCTCCAAGGATTAACATCACTGACTCAGCGCCTACATTCATCCATTCAAGCTATGTGCACAATATGCATTCGCTCTTACCTGCTGCGAATTATTTAAGTGCGATCAAGCAAGGTGTGCTCACTGTTCGCCCCAGTGTTTTGCATCCCTTCCAGACATAATAACCCCTGTTTCGCATCCCTCGTTTACGTATTACATATATCGTACATGATAACCCTTGCTACCAACTTACTGTATTCTTTGCGTAACTGATCGCACCCTCGCTCAGCAAAACCTTGACGATCTCCACGTCGCCCCCTTTGCTCGCATGGTGGAGGGATGTCGAGCCTCTCTGCCGAAATTAGGATGCCGGTGGCATAGAACGAATACATAAGTACTCACGCAAGCACGTGGTCATGGAACAAAGATAGCTAGGTGAAGGAACGCCATCAAGGAACGAATGAAGGTAGGTGATCGACGACTTCTAACGAAATTAATGAGACATAAATTATGTCCAACGAAAAAGGGAGGCAAGGTGAGCGAGTGAGACGTATATATTTAGATGCATGTATGGTGGATATACTATATCTATCCATCACTCGTTCGCTTGTGCCCGTGCACGCCCGGAACGAAGGATACAGATGCAACACCCTATATCTAAGTTACCACCGAATGTGTACATTCAGGAGGCAATCGCTGCGCATGTATGTTGCACTAACGAGGTCAGGATGGACACCTAACAACCTCCTAGACGATATATAGAAGACGTCACTGCCCCATCCAGCCATAGCTAGCGTTGTGATAGTAGACCTTCAATGTCTTTTACGACGGACGATTTGGCCGCCATACGTAGGGCTAGCAGCGAAAATGCCATAGCTGACGTACGTACCTGCAATATATAATGTCCCTGGCAACTGAACGCACGCAAGCTATCGACCGGGTGTATGTGTGATCGTTCACGCAATTCCGCTAATATATGTACAGTATAGCCCTACTCAAGCATGCCGGCATAGTGTCCCTGCCCCTTTCTCGCTCTGATGATAAATGCATGAAACCTAACCAGCCATCATGTCCACTACTGTATGCAGAATCAATAACGATATATATACGGTTCCCGCCAAAGAGGAAAAACACCATTGCGCCCATTGCACACTCATGCATACATGCGCGCCAGCAGCACGCACACGCCATTCCGTTCGCCAAACGAAGCGTACCGCGTTCTGAGCATTGGGGTTGACCAACGGGTCCTTGAGTAGGTCGCAAACGCGACGTAGGTTATTGGTCTTACTGGCTTCAAGCAATTTGGACTGTGGGGACGAATATGTGCATTCAGCAATAGATGGGGCGGGGAGCAAACGTTACGTACTGTACGTAAGGAGGAACATGCATGCTGTTCCAGTACGGTGCGCGACGCCCTACTTACTGTATGTACGTACGTATTCGTCTTTCTACTCGCTCGACGTCTAGAGCGAGGGAACATTGCTCGCTTTCAATACACATTTCACGACGGCGGCGATGATCTACGCATTATCTTATCCCTTTCACGACGGACGTAAAAATCGGCGGGTGGGCACGTACGTACGCGGCAATTAAATGGAAAGAGATGCCATCCCATGCGTGCCTAATTTACACTAGCTACATAAAACACCATCGCGTGTGAGGATTGTTCGCGCGAGCGACTCGCATGCATATGTGATCGATGCATCTGAAGTAAAGGAGAGGAGCGTTGGGAAGCGAATCACGTCCCTGCACACAAGCGCATAGATATATTTCCGCCGAGTCAACCAATTATTGTTGTAGTCTCCGCACCTCGTCCGTCGTTTTAGCCGGGAGCAATGCCATGTTCGGGCGATTAAGCCCTATTGTTGTTGTTGCTGCCGGTGTTATTGGGGGTAACCTCCGGCTCACGCGAACTGCTGGCTGTTTGACCACCGTCGTTGCGGGTGGGCGCAACGGGTCTTCTTCCCTCCGTGGCGGTGCGGTGGGTGGGCCCAACGGGGCTTTTTCCACCTGTAACACAGCAGCCTCACTTGCCCACAGCACATGCCCCTCTGAAAATATGCGCCGCAACCCCGCCCAGTCGTCATTGGGATCTTCCTTCCGCAAGAAGTTCCGGAACACACGGGTGGAGCCGACCGTCATCACGACCTGCACGCATGTTTTACACGGCGGGGCATGCCGTGGCTTAAATATGAAGTACAAAGGCGTAATAAAAGGAGGTATATGCTTGAATACATCGCATATATTTGAGTGCAGTGGTACTGGACTTTCTGGAGGCTTCCTGTGGTTCTGCGTGCTGGTAGTGTGGGTAATAATATTCGAGATGTATTAAATACGTGCGTACCTGCTATATAGCTTCGGCGGCACTAGTCGGTAGCTAGGCTGTTGTTGGGCCGTTCGGGGTTAGCCTACTGTATCCCTCTCGTACGTGCTGCAAATGTTTAGAATATACGTATGTAATAGCTGTTATCAGACCTTCCGTCCTTTGCAGGTTTTTGGGGGGGGGGGTTTGCAGCGAGCCACGCCGCAGGACTGAGTAGTGGGGCGGCTAGGGGGCCTTGTAATAACCGAACGGAATAGACACGTTGCTAAAGGTGCATGCCTTGATGCACGTACGCAGCAATCGACGCCTCACGCATTATTATTGTGCAATGGACGCCTCACGCATTATTGTGCAATGGACGCCTCACGCATTATTGTATGTCCAACTTATTGTTCAGCGCAGCAGAGCGGAACGAATCTACCGATGGCGATGCATATATATGTCTCCAGCTGTAGTGCTTTCGGATCGCGGGGGACGTTTGCCATATAAATATGGCATGTGCGTGGTGCTATATAGCATGTGGTATATAACATATATATGGATGGGCGCCAGCATGCGGAGAAAAATGTTGGCTGCTGTAATGTATGGAATGCGTGGGCGTATACCTAAGACACTCAAGGAAATATATAGAATCTACTGTGTTCGCCTAAACGTACGCACCCTGCGGATTAAATATACATTCGTCGCTCGGTACACATACACGTTGCATTTCTGTACGTACAGATATTCCTTTTACATGATGACTTGCTTGGTGGGCACGCATGGTGGGCTTACTTTCGCATCTTTTGGGAGCGGCGGGGTAGTTAATTATTAACTGAGTCATGCCTTCGACCAACCTGCTGGCAACGCATCCCCAATGTTATCATGCCGAAGTGGATCCGTTTTAGAAGATACGTAATCGAAGTAAAAAAACCTTACGAAGCATTCATTCGTTCAGAATTATTTCATTTGTTTAGAGCGTGCGCCGAAGCCCTGCACCGAAGCAAGCCAAGCAAATCAGTATCTACGTAGTGGATACACATTCGCCGTTATGTCAGTAACATCAAAACGGGCATGCACCTACCTTTTACTTCGATACTGGGAAAGTATCCATACCTGAGAGACCACATATAGTGTTTCTTTAAGCAAGACACCGCCGCAACGAGCCGAGGCCATTCATCAATGCATGCATAGCATGCGCACAATCCACATACAGCAGCTTCGTTCCCAACAACAAAGTAAGCCTATCTCATTACGGCGGGGTTCGCGGTTGGTCCTTTTCTTGGGACTCACATAAAACATATTTGCTACTTCGGGAAGTTTAACGATTGGAGAGCATGCCTACGTACATACCTCACGGTGGGGCGGCTTTCGTCGAGCATGATTGGTTCCTTACTTGCTATCCTCGGGATCGGAGATCAGCAATGTGATCATTCACCGGTCCCCGCATTCGGAAGGTGGTGGGATCGAATCCCATGGACGCCATGCGGGAGCGCGTGCTAAACGCGTAGGGGGCCCCTGTCGCATATGAGCAGCTGGGACAGGTCCTAGTCCATGTGATAGGCAGTTGAGCGCGTATAAGGACCTAGTCCCCGCTCGGTTGAATGCTCCGCCCGGAAAAGGTGTGAATGGTGAGCAGGCGGCACCTGAAGCAAATTATGCAGGAGTAATACCTGCATAATCAAAAACTCAGGTGGTCGCTGGCCGTATCTGAATGCGACCTTCCATAATCCACGACCTTCCATAATCCACGCCAGGCCAAGTGCCGGCCTAATCTTTCTTTCTTTCTTTCTTTACTTGCTTGGGACTACTCACACAAAGTAGCTGCTACTTTCGTTGGTTTCGCTAGGAGAACATGCATCACTGTACGTAACAATCCTTCAATTTATTTGCATACAACTTCAAGTGCGTTTGGAACAGCAGGGATCGAGCGCCATCACTTCTGAGATGAAGGACTAGCAGGACTTGACCGGCGAGCGAGCGAGGTCGGCGGGTAAACTCAGCCGCCGTGCATGCACTGCTGCGCGACGTAGTGCTTCCTGCATACGCACGTACGTACGCGTACCAGTAATTGAACACGCGTGTACGTACATACGTACGCACGTACGATACGTAGCAGCAGTGGGCATATGTACTTACATACAGCAGTCACATGCATGAACTAAGGCCCTCTACGTAACTGTAATAATATCCTGCCACCGATCCCGATGGTGCGGGCAGCCAATAGCCATCGGTTTGGTTAGGGAGGACTAAATCTAGTATGAGTAGTTGGGGCTTAGGCCAGAGACGGGAGCGTGTGCGTCCTAGGGGCGGCTCAACCATCAAGTACACTCAAGTACACCAAGCATGGCGGCATGCTGGATATGGAGCTGGCGGAAGACCGGTTTCCGGAGAGCGCTTGAATCTCAATATTGATACAAATATGAGTTATTAGGAGCACCAGCCTCCGGCGAGTTGCACTAACTGGTCGTGTTCCACAGCGACAATGTGGCGTGGGCCTTAGCGATACGTATGAGGTGGATTGGTACTGGTGGCGCGAGCGTATAGGGTGTACTGATGCCCTCACCGCCCCGCCCCCTTAACACATGCCAGGCCCCCTTAACATTCCTACCATCCGCATACATGCTATGTATGTATGCACCCCGCGGATACTTCCCTACGGCATGAACGTGTCGGTTATGGGTCGCTTTGGCTTACCGAGGGTGTCGGATATCGGGTGCGTGGGTTGGTAAACGGTCGTGTCCGTTACCGAGTGCAAGGGTAACCCAACCTAGATAGTGGTCGGGTAGACGGGTACCCAACGGGTACCCCGGTTAACGAACCCTATGGTTGGGTTACAGTACCGTTTCTGGCTACCAACCCCTGTAAACGGGTACCCAGGTTTACAAACCATGCATGTGTTTTGGTACCCTACCTTGCACTTAGTACCCCAAACGGGGGGTTTAATGCTCATCAACCAAAGCTTTGGTCTTGGATTGCACGCACGCACGGTGCCAAGCCGATTTATTACGCACTATCGCGGTGGGCAATGGCAAAACGGGCTCATACATATATATATGCAATTACCGGCTGCTTCTTGTCCGGCGGCAGCCCAGCATGCTCCTCTAGTGCGCTTTGGACGCACGGGAAATCCGCCACAGAGCTTTTCATTGACAAGGCATCAAGAGTGGTACCGACGCGGTCCATGAACTTGTCGGGCATGGTCGGCACTGGCCACATGCACTTTGATAGTTTGATGACACTGTTG
Source organism: Yamagishiella unicocca (assembly GCA_003116995.1). Classification (NCBI taxonomy): domain Eukaryota; kingdom Viridiplantae; phylum Chlorophyta; class Chlorophyceae; order Chlamydomonadales; family Volvocaceae; genus Yamagishiella; species Yamagishiella unicocca. Next base: position 119,010 of record BDSL01000146.1, on the reverse strand, counting down.
GCCACCGACAGCAGCTTGAAGCCAACCTGCACATACACGCCCAGAGCGAGGTGTCATACAGTGCACAGTGAGAATTATTATTATTATTATATATGTATGTATAGTATTTGATTTGGCCAGGCAATCAAGCCGCGCGCTCATGTGAAACGCAATCGATTCACAACAGTAAGGTCAGGAATTCCTTACCGTACTGTTTGATTCCTTTCCTTCCTGTTTGAAGGAATTCCTTACCTTATTGTTTGATTCCTTACCTTCCTGTTTAAATCGATTGCGTTTCACACCAGCGCGCGCGCCAGCTAATGTTACCGCCGATATTGCTTATTGTCGAAGATAAGCAATATCGGCGGCAACATTAGCTGGTGCATGGTGCAGCTAGCGAGCCATACATGCAAATAAAAGAGCGCAAGGCGGCCAACCAAACAAGTGCAGGTTGAATGAAGTGCTAAGTAATGCGTGCAGGTCAGTTAGTTCAGGTTATTATGCACGACGGCAGGCATGTTTAATGCACATATTACAAATCCCTTACGATATGCACGCAATTAATGCTTACATAATGCGCATATGCATGTGCGCGCGCACAAACATTTACAAGACGCTTCGTAGCAATGAAGGACAATTGGCAAGCAAGTTAGTTGTCCCTCTATCTAATCCGCCGTCTGTCACGTGCCTGCATAGCGGGCATGAGCTTGGCGACCAACTCTTTGGGCGTCTTGATAAGGTATCCCTCTCCTTGCGGCTCTCCGCTCAGTTCACAAACCAAAAACAGTCGAAATTTGTTCACGGCACAGTCGCTGATCGCGGTGGTGATGGAAGCCAAGATGCCATCACCTGAAGGTGCCTGCACATACATGCGCGCCCGCAAGGTGATGAATGAGTTACCGAATTGACAAGCGGCACCGGCAAATACTTATATGAGTGATGGGGCGAGCGAGGTTAGTAGTAGGTAGCTTCAATCGTTCGCTAGGAAGCGAGCGATGAATCAAAAATGGAAACTGAAGCGAGCAAGACGTCGAGCGCAGTACGAACATATGCCGCTCAGAACAGGTTAGTTAGTTATGGTCAGTGTACTCGCCTTGTACTAAGCATTTTTCCATCTCTTTCCTTGACAAGTGTTTATTGTAAGTGAACGACCACGAGCGCTTCTTTCTTTCTAGGTAAGCAGATAGACGTATCTTAGACAGGCTTCGTTAGACAGGTTATATTTATTTGGATACGGCCTACTAGTACGTACGCAGCAGTTAGTTATCACTTATCATACAAATAGTTCTTGTTAATTTGCGTAGTTGTGCGTGCGTGCGTACGTATACATACAGGACAGCAGAATTCTATTAACAAACAAACGCCAAGAAAGGGAAGCCAAGGCACGCATAACAACGGACGTGAAGTAAGGATAGAAACCGAACCGGGGCAGCCGCCGCCACCATCTCTAATGCGCGCAGGATTTGCAAGGGGTGCACCCAGCCAAGCCAGTTTGCGGCTGGGGTAGGTAATGCGGCAGGCTGTCAAGCCCCATTGTAGGCACGTGCATTTCATGGCAACGAGCGAGTGTGCGAGACGGAGACAAACGGACAAGTAAGTGTGAGGTTGATTTTTATTTGAGGAGTGACGGTGTGACAGCCGAGCAGGAACATAGGAGTTAGCTGTGGTGTCGTATTCGACAACTTGTCGAATACGGCAGCACTGCTAAGAACACAGAAACGGTCAAAGTAGTGCAGCGGCACTCAAGCAATGAATCTTGAATTTGCAACATAATCTTGCTATAATCCCTCGGCTTCCATTGCGCTCATCGTCCTTCAGGCCTGAAGGGCACGCAAAGAGACATTGTTGTAAGACCTTGTCCGGCTTCTCAGGGCCTTGACCTACCTTAAATGTGACAAGCCATATATATTAACAATGAACTACTGCTGCTTATAAATTGAAAGGCGTATACATAAGAAGGGTGTAAGGAAGGGTAAGAAAACTAAATATTCGGCGGTAAGAAGGCTCGATATTTAAGAAGGCTACGTAAGTATTGCTTAAATTTAGTTATATGCTTCCTTATTTTTAGAATGATGCCTAAAACCAGCTAAGGAGGCAAATGAGATACAGCCCGATTGCAAGAGCTTGTATTTTACACCAGGAGGGCTGCGACCACTGGCAAATCAATGCCGCAACACACCATCGACAAATTGCATTGACAATGATAGCCAGATGATAATCCAGATCATTGGCACATTTTTTGGTCTCCAACGAAGGTGCTCTAGTCACCAGCAGCATTGCCCAAGCACACCCGCCATGCAAGCTACTTCTACAAACCACCTGCCATGTCTCCAGTATCTCCCCTTTTACATGGGTTAAGACAGCCTAACACCATCCTTATACGCCTTCTAATTTGGTAGGGACCCGTGTATGTTCCCAACGATTCCCCGCCCGGCTCATATCATTCACATGGATGCCCGGTACCCTCTGTATGACGTATGGGGACTATTCGCTGTGTCCGGACCAATTGCAAGGGCGGGAAACACGGCCTAAAATGCCAGGAACACGGTCATGCACGCACCGTGTGTATGTTCCCACCAAGGAAGCAAGAACACCCGTGTTCCCAGCGATTCCCCGGCTCATATCATTTGCAAGGATGCCCGGCAACGACGATTATGTTGTTGTCTATCGTGGGCCCCTCAGCTCTGTCAGCATGCACCTCGCAGATGATTTCCATTTAACCCGCCGCACGTTGGTTTTCTAGGCAACGCTCTGGCCTTCCACGACAAGGAACTCATTCGGTTGGCCCTTCATCACGGTACTGACCATGAGGCATACATGCGCCCGGAATTGGCGCATGCAATCAATTAATGCTGGCTTCCTCTTACACTTCTGTCAAGGTGGTTCTAACCTTGCGTGGTGAAACAGCCCTGCTGTTGTCACACGCGGCTAAGCAACCGGCCTTTACGGATTGAAGGGGACCCCGCCTTTTTTCCGGCTTCGAGGAAGCCGACACCCCTTGTCAAAACCGCTTTCGTGTTTGTCGTACGTGGTGATGGCGGGCTTACTGCTGGGGGCAAGAATGCAGACGTGGTCGGTCATTCTTGCATACGACTCCGTTGCAACTACGTAGGAGCAGAAAATGAAAATCAGCAGGAAGAAGTTGTGCCGTGGGTCCCTAATAAGAAAGTCATGAAGTACGTACGGCGGGACTAAAGTTATTACTGTCGACCTCGAGGTAGGGCCAACGGTAATTTTACGTTTTTCAACCCTTCCGCTTTCCGTTCTCCATAATATAAAAGCGTGATATACGCGGTCCAAAAGGTCTACTTCGCTGTAAGTTTCGTTCGACCTCTACTGCACATGCAGCTATGCGTCCGAACACAAGGCGTAGATTAAGTGGTAATAAGAACAGCCCTTTTCCAATGAGATCGATCCTGGCTTGGGCGGGCATATGTGCGTCTGCAATTTTGCGAACCGTATATATCTAGATAGCTGGTATAATATACGGCCGCAACTAGATCTCGTGTCAAGACGGCTCGTATAAACATGGATGTGTCGAATATACGTGTGTATATATGGGTATATAAACTGCATTTTATACGTGATATACAGCTTGCCTTTAACGTGCAGGCTTTCGCCCTTGTATCCTTCATCCTGTTGTCTATGGCACAACCCTGACCAAAGATTTTTAGTCAGCTCCTGTCAGCTGCATGAAGCAATAAAGACTGCCAACTTAGAGGTAATTTTGCTGAGGTCTAGCTTCGTTGGCTGGGGGCGGTGCCACGTTAACTTCGTTGACCGTGTGCATTAATCGATTCCAAATCTGACCGTATTGCGTTTTTGATTACAGGTGCAAGCCCATGCCTACAGCGGTGTGGGATAGGCTGACCACCATCCATGCGGCATCCAAATGAGCAGCAGGCAAGTGAGCGGCGGGATACCACACCATACATAGAACCTTCAACCGATGTATAAGTAGTGCTAGAAGTTGGCCTATGGTAATGGACATCGTTTGTGCAGTAGTCAGACTGTGGCGGGCATCTTTGATAGGGGTTGTAAGGAGGATTTTTTGGTGTATGCAGCATCTTTTCGGCCACTTCAGTACCATTTCCTTGTGCATTGTATGCAGGCCGATGGCGCAAATGGAGGCGTTTGCTTGTGTTGGCCTATCATCATTGCTGGAGCATGTATGCATTGTGCGTGTGCCCTTGGGCACGATGGCTGCTGGGTCCCATGTCACACAGAAGAAACGGCAGCGGGGTGTGATTGCCCTGGACGATGCTGTGGCTGCAGTGGCACAAACCGGTGACCAGCTTAAGGGTTTCTTTGTCCTTAATGATATGGTGGGGGTGGTGCATGCCGGAGGACCTCCTTTTGATTAGCCCTGACCCCCAGAGGCCACTGGCAACCTGATATCATCCTTGCCTCCACTTGTATGTGGGTGCCACTGATGGTAACTGCCAGATTCGTTGTCATATGAGCCAAAAAAAGAGTATGCTCATAGTGTTACGATGGAGTTGTGTGCTGTGATCGATGGTAGCTTATGTGACACCTTGAGATATATACCTAGATAGACTATGCACTATGTGCACAGGGCCAATCTTGGCGGACGGAGATCACCATGTATATACTGCTGTGTAAAGTAAGCTGTATTCATACCGCCATGTTAACCGTATCCATACGACCGGGACGTGTCGATACGGTCGTGTCAATGTGGACTGTATCCACACAGCCCCGGATCAACACGTTCAGATAGATCTGGCCGTATCGAGGGTCGGGTCGATACCATCGTATCAAGTGGACAGGATCTAGTCTACTCGTCTATATTGAATTGATCCGCCGTCTCAACTATCATTAGATCTCGTGTAAAATAAGGGGGGCAAAAATGCAGACGTGGGTTCGGGTCCCACCGTCTCCCCTGGACTATGACTAGGACTTTGAGATTATAGCGAGACTTGCGGCTATATATGTATCTAACTAGTTTGATTGTGGAGTAGTTGTGGTCGCAGTTGACCAACTCATCACATGCGTACCAGACAGCACACCGTGAAGTATGCATGTATGCATGCGTACTTCGGATTATAATGCATGCACCTACGTACCTTCAACCAATCGGTCAAATTGTTGAGCCAGGCTTCGCCTTTCTCCATGATTGACTTATTGCTACTCCCCTCCACAACCTCAGGGAGGATCGTAAAGGTGCGGGGGCAGTTGTAGTCCGCCACTTCTGTAAACAGACGGTGACTCATGTGCATCATATAGCGCAACTCCTCCAGCTGATGACCTATGGCGCACAGGTCGTCCAGGGGGCGTGTGCGACGTTCCAGCCGGATAGCCAAAGATTCCACTAATTCCTTAATGTCACTGCCTCTCGAGTCATGTGTCGAGGTGATGCCACCCCTGATGAATGCGTGGCCCAAGGCTTCCTCCGGCGTACAACGGTGTTCGGGATCCACCTGCATGCAGGTACATTATTCGTATGTACGGGTGTCATCTTCGGGATATTTTATGCACATGTACGCCCTACGTTTATGCTCATTTGTATAACCATGTACGTACACGCGCGCCCTACATACATTTATGCTCGTAGGTTATTATCGAAAGATACGAGCGAGAAATAAAGGATGCCAACAACTCGGCTTACTTACGCATTTGAGAGGAAGCCACCATTTTTATTAGTAGGATAAGCTTAGAGCTTATGTTAATTTCAGAACAAAGACCATATGTCCCTACGTCCCTACGTACCTATCTATACCTGCGTTTTTCGGAGTGATTACGTACATGCATGTTTATTCTAGTTACTTGCCTGCGCTCCTTAGAATTATATGCAGCAGCTTACTGAAAGAAAGAAAGAAAGAAAGGTTGTGGAAGGTCGCGGTATGTTTCAGATACGGCCAGCGACCACCTGAGTATTTTTATTATGCAGGTATTATTACTCCTATCGGTGTACCTCAATTGGGAGAGCCCGAAAAATCCAATCCATGTGACCTGGGAATTCCCAGGTTCAATTCCACACACAAGGTGCAGTACAGGAGATGCAAGTTCGAATCCTGCCACCGATCCCGATGGTGCGGGCAGCCAGTAGCCATCGGTGTGGTTAGGGAGGACTAACTCTAGTATGAGTAGTTGGGGCTGAGGCCAGAGACGGGAGCGTGTGCGTCCTACGGGCGGCTCAACCACGGCATCAAGTACACTCAAGTACACCAAGCAAGCATGCATGGCGGCATGCTGGACATGGAGCTGCCGTGGCGGAAGACCGGTTTCCGGAGAGCGCTTGAATCCCAATAATTGATACAAATATGAGTTAGGGATGTGGCAGGAGCACCAGCCTCCGGCGAGTTGCACTAACTGGTCGTGTTCCACAGCGACAATGTGGCGTGGGCCTTAGCGATATGAGGTGGATTGCGTGGTACTGCTGGTGGCGCGAGCGTATAGGGTGTACTGATGCCCTCACCGCCCCGCCCCCTTCACACATGCCAGGCCTAGTGCCGGCGTAATGTAATAATAATAATAATATTATTACACCTGCAACCCCTAAGATTTGCTTTAGGTGCCGCCTGCTCACCATTCACACCTTTTTCGGGTGGAGCATTCCCCTAAGATTAGCTTTAGGTGCCGCCTGCTCACCATTCGTTCACACCTTTTTCGGAAGGAGCATTTAACTGAGCGGGGACTAGATAGGTCCTTAGACGCGCTCAACTGCCTGTCACATGGACTAGGACTCGACTACAGAGACGAGCTGTCCCAGCTGCTCATATGCAATAGGGGCCCCCTACGCGCTCCCGCATGGAGTCCATGGGATTCGATCCCATGACCTTCCGAATGTGGGAACCGGTGAATGATCACATTGCTGATCTCTGATCCCGAGGATATGCAGATTATTGACTAGATAGCAAGGAAATACCTATGCAGCTTACTGATTAGATAGCAGAAAGACCGCCGCAAGCAAACCAAAAGTGTCCACAAAGTAAATCCTTGATGATGTTCCTTGTAATTGTACACATTTATGATGACTTTCTTTATTAAGCATATCTTTAGATAGTGCATTGGTAAGGTCAGTCCAGGTCCTAACTCCATTGCTTGTGTAGCACGTACGCTCAGGAGCTTGCCCAGAAGGCTTCCACCGTTTTTCCTGCGAATGTCAGCCGTGGTTGCGTAGATCGACTGCACAAGCGAGTCAATCTGGTTCTGCTTCACCGCTGCTGCAATCAAAGAAAACAGCTTCATCGGCTCCATGCCATCAGCACCGGGCACCAAGGCGTTCATCAGGCATTCGCCCTGCAGCGAGCAATCGGGTGCAACAAAGCAACGTACGTATATATTAAAGCGCGTTACAATGTTTACATCGTCGCTTACTACAGTAAACGAACAAATACATGTATATGCAGGTAAGGGAACATTTACGTCTTCATCTGCACTCGGTTATGCATGGTATGCCTCAAGTAATTTCGAATATGCCTCTATATGCGTTTTCCTGTTCAAGACGGAATAACGAGGTTTAAGATGTAGGAAATTATTATGGGGACTACATACGTACATGCGTCCTATGGATACCTATATATAGGTATGTAATGAGGATTATTCGATCGTTAGCCAAGTAAACGAGCGACCATTTCTATGCATGTGTTTACATACCTTGAGCATTTGGAATAATTGGCATCCAAGGGCCCAACTATCAATCTTCAAAGAGGCTTCTGGGCGTCGACCTACTGCAAACGCCTCAGCTGCCTCAGGGGGACATACTTGCAGTGAGGTGGCCTGTAGAGGGCACCCAAGCAAGTTATTACACATGATGTTATTATATTGTTCCTCGAAAAATGAGAAATTTGCAAAGGGTGTCGGCTTCCTCGAAGCCGGAAAAAGGGGGGGGGCCCTCTGCATTCGTACTGGCCGGTTGCTTGTGTAGAGCACGAGCGAGTGGTCACTGCGGGCCGGTTGCTTATCCGCGTGGCGAAACAGCGAGCCCTGCTGTGACAAGAGCACGCAGGGCTGTTTCGCCCCGCATGTAAGGATAGAAACCACCTTGGCAAGAGAACGAGGAAGCCGACGGAAATTGCTTGCATGCATGCGCCAATTTCAGGTGTATGCCGCATGGTCAGTACCGCGAAGCGCCAACCGACATGCCCTTGTCGTGGAAGGCCAGAGCGTTGCTTATTAGCAAACCAACGTGCGGGTTACATGTATGGAAATCATCTGCGAGGTGCCTGCTGACAGAGCTGAGGGTCCCACGCACGTACGGTAGACAACACCATAATCGTTGTTGCCGGGCATCGAAGCAAATGATACATAGAGCCGGGGAATCGTGCGTTGGGAATACGGATGTAATTGGTGGGGACATGGTGCGTGTCATGACCGTGTTCCCAGCATTTAGGCCGTGTTCCCGCCCTTGCAATTGGTCCGGACACAACGAATAGTCCTTATACGTCGTCATACAGAGGGTACCGGGCATCCACGCGAATGATATGAGCCAGGGAATCGTTGGGAACACGGGTGCGTTTGGTGTGAACATGGTGCGTGTCATGACCGTGTTCCCAGCATTTTATGCCGTGTTCCCAAGAATGACCGGCTAGCCTTACGTACGTCCCCACAGAATACTGCCCAAAATCACTCCAAGCCTACGGTACTCTTAGTATGACGGACGGATAAAAGCTCGACGTGTCCGGACCACTCGAAAGGGTGGTAACACGGCCTGAAACGCTGGGAACGCGGTCATGACACACACCATGTTCCCACCAATAATAACCCCCGTGTTTCCACCTATTATTCCCCCGCTCATCTCACCCGCATGGACGCCCGATACCTTTCAATACATCTAAGATTATTCAATGTGTCCGGACAACTGGAAAGGCGGGAACACGCACGGCCTAAAATGCTGGAAATGGCATGCACCGTGTTCCCACCAATTGCAAGGTCGGGAACATGGCCTGCGTGATCACTCAGCGTTATGCACCAAACCATTGTGAGGCTTGTGCATGCAAACCATCGCCAAAGTGCTGGCTGGCACAGCCGAGCGCGCCACGGGAGAGAGCGTCATGAGTGCGCCTCCTCGCTCGAAGGTCCCGATCGGTTGGCTTACGATAGTAGTACGTAGCGCAGGTCATAAAACGAAACGGCTAGCCTATCTGCTGCATAAAGTGCAAAGGTGCTCGGCCTGGCAAGCCGCAACGATGGTCAAGTGAGAGGTTAGGGTGTAATAGAGGATGCATAAGGCTATTGAAATATGGTTACAGCAGTTTGGCGTCCTATAATGTTTGGTCCGAACGCACGGACGGACGGACGGACATGGGCAACCCTAGGGGGCGGGGGGGGCCCCCCGAGGCGCTTCGCGCTGGGGCCCCGCCCCAAAAATGCTCCGGACTTCCTTACAGGCAACTGAATAATGTGGGGGAAGAATTGACTATCGTTTACCTTATGCGTGATTTGGTCCGACAAGATGAACTTCGACAAGGCAGGAGGGCAGACATACGTACAGGACATCCCCTAACCATTTCGGTGGGTCAGCCAGTTTGCATACATGCATGCGTACTGTCATTATTACTGTTTACGCGACCGTGTCCTGTACTGGTATATATGTAGGCAAGCAACCATAGCGTGGAGTTCCAGAGGTCAGAGACTGGAACCAAGCTGCTGCCGTGGCTTGCTTTGCTGCCACACATTAAGCCACACACAGAGGTAATATGAATCCACATCGATGCATGACCAGGCATACATGCATGACGTGCGTGCATCTGTCCTGGTGGTGGCAGCCACGCATGCTGCTGATACCCACAATCCACCGGCATCCTTTATATTTGCAGGTGAATCGTTAGACAGTCCCCAGTTTCGGGAGAAGTTCATTTCTTCTTAATGATATGGTGGGGGCGGTGCCGGAGGAAAAGCTTTTCATTAGCGCGGATCTATATCTATCGTCCTTGCCTCTTCTTCGTTGTACACGGGTGCCACTGATGAAAACTGCTAGATTGATGTGTATACTATACACATCAATCTGGCAGTTTTCATCGCTATATGAACCAGAAAAAATGAGTATGCTGATATTGTTGCCATGAAGTGCTTTGTTCGTTGATTGGTAGCTTAACCATGCACTATGTGTGCATGTGACACCTTGAGATATGTAGATGGGAGATAATGCGGTATATATTATGTGCACAGGCAATGGGCAATCTTGGCTCCGTATGGACAAGTTATATATGTACACATATATATGTAAAACCCTGTGCTCATATATGAGGATGCGAATCTGAGGATGCACAGAGATATATATATATAGAGGATGCACAGAGATACTGCTGTGTATATATATATATATACACAGCAGTATATATATATCATTTAAATTCGGTCATATGGATACAGTACGGACGTTATGAATACAGCTTACTTTACACAGCAGTATATATATATAGCAGTATATAGCAGTATATAACCCAGGGTTTACGGGGGGGTTTAGCAGTATATACAGCAGTATATATATATATATACAGCAGTATATATATATATATATATATATATACTGCTGTGTAAAGTAAGCTGTATTCATAACGTCCGTACTGTATCCATATGACCGAATTTAAATGACTTGAACAGGTCGATACGGCCGTGTCAATGTGGACCATATCCACACAGCCCCAGATCAACACGTTCAGATAGATCTGGCTGTATCAAGGGTTGGGTCGATACCATCGTTTCAAGTGGACAGGATCTATAGCCTATTCGGCTATTTTGACAGATCCGTCGTGTCTACTAAAATTAGATCTCGTGTAAAATAAGGGGGGCAAGGATGCACACGTCATCTTCGAGACTGCTTAATTACGAAATTGCTTCTGAACGCGGAGAAGTCGCTGCTGGCATAATAGAGGAAGCTGACAACGAGGGATACCGCCACATCCACTGGGCGGCACGCAGCAGGGACTCCTGTTTTGTGTCGGACCTGAACAGGGGACTCCTAAAGCATCTCCCGTCAGAGACGTACGGCGGTTACATCAACGACCCCCAGTCAACCGCACGCTGGAGGGAGGCTGCCCCCGAACTCTCCGCCCGATTCAGCAACGCCTATCTCACCACACACCGTATGGGCCACTGGCTCCGTCACAAAGCAGGTCCTGTACGTACGCGCGCTATGGGTACCTTTACAATGCCCGACTCAAACAGCTCTACGGCCGAGGAGGGGACCGTAAATGCCCCCTCTGCCGCCACTGCCGGGAAGGCCCCACAACTGACTCCGGCAGTCACATCCTCGGGGGCTGCCGTCACAAAACTATGGTAGGGGCGTACAGGGGTGGTGCGGGCATTCAGGGGGGAGACCCCCTCAGTTCCCCACCCCCTTATTATTAACCGACATAACAGCGCCGTACGGGCAGTCGCTGCATGCCTGCACAACGGCAACAAAGGAGGAGGCCTTATGGTCATGGATGCAGGAAGGGCGGAAGAGCTCCCTGAATACTGTATGTGCGGGAAACAGGCCACCGCTCTGGATGTTCACTGAAACCGAGACCCCAACGTCAGCAAAATAAATGCGCCCGGACATCATGTTCATCCCCAACCTACCCGGAAACAGAATCCCAAGAAACGCTACTACCTGCCGATTGCCTGGACCCAAGAACCAATACCCTGTGTACGTACATCATTGAGGTAGGCTACACCAGCGACCTGAACCACTCGGACAAATGTACGGAGAAAACCATTCAGCACAGGAAACTTTCTGACGCCCTGGAGCGAGCGGGCTGGACGGTGCACTACACCAGGAATGAGGTAATCACCCTAGGTGCCACCGGCACCATCCCCAATACAGTCAAGCCACTACTCCAAACCCTGGGAGCCAGCGCTGAACAAGCCAACAAATGCTGCCTACACCTCCACCAACATGCGGTGGTTAGCGCCGGCGCCATCATCAAGAACCGCCGAATGCTGGAAAACGGACTGCAGCAGGGAGCCAGGGGGGTGGGCTAAGGGTAACTTTTTGTCCCCACAGGTGGCGCGAGCGTATAGGGTGTACTAACACCCTCACCGCCCCGCCCCCGTAATACATGCTAGGCCTAGTGCCAGCGTACTCATTATTATTATTATTATTATTATTATTATTCTGAACGCGTACGTGTGTGATGTGCCTATAAGTACCATTTTTTGTGCAGTTTGTGAACCACGGACGATTAGCGTGGAGAGGTCTATCAGCACATGCATAGAAAAAGAAAGTAAGAAAAAAAGGTTACGCCAGGCCAAGTGCCGGCGTGGATTATGCATGGAAGGTCGCGGTATTTTTCAGATTCGGCCAGCGACCACCTGAGTTTTTTATTATGCAGGTATTACTCCTGCAGCCCCTATGATTTGCTTCAGGTGCCGCCTGCTCACCATTCACACCTTTTTCGGGCGGAGCATTCAACCGAGCGGGGACTAGGTCCTTAAAATGTATATTAAAAATGTATACACGCTCAACTGCCTATCACATGGACTAGGACTCGACTAAAGAGCCGAGCTGTCCCAGCTGCTCATATGCAACAGGGGCCCCCTACGCGTTTAGCACGCGCTCCCGCATGGCGTCCATGGGATTCGATCCACAATCTTCCGAATGCGGGGACCGGTGAATGATCACATTGCTGATCTCCGATCCCGAGGATATAAGTACCATTTTTTGTGCAGTTTGTGAACCACGGACGATTAGCGTGGAGAGGTCAATCACATAAAATATGATCAGTGTATTAGTGGAGAATGTATTAGTGTATTCGTGCAAATAAATGGAAACACACTTGCCTCTATCTGTATGTGTACCTTGCTTGTGATCGACGGCATGTATGCACCGACCGACCATCCAACCAATGTGTTTTATAAATGCTGAGCTGAGCCGCGAAGTAGACGTAGCGCGAGGAGACCAAGGAATCCGGAGTCAGTGCGGGGCGCCAATAGTTACCGAAAGAAGCCCAGACTGGGTCCACGAGAAGCCAGAAGTCCAATTATGTAGTCGGCGGCCGCGCAGCGCTCCGATAGCCAGAAAGACGGTTGCGCCCCAACAACCGACGCCGCGCTGCTGCGGCGTAGGCGTGGCGCGAAGCACCTACAACTACCTAGCCTATGTACCTATTTACCTATCCTAGTGCGCAAGGCAGAGGTATAGGTGACAACTTCGCGTGCAATGCCAGTAACAGACAGAGTGCCCGGCACAGGAATCCCAGCCCATGCCAAATGCGAGGAAACTGACCTGGGAAAGGAGAGGAAGAAGGACCAGGCGAAGCAGCAGAACGTTAGCGTTAGGTTGAAGGGCGAGAGAGACATGCGGGGCGAATGGAAAGGCAGGGACACACGTGAGCGCGCCGCGTCTATGGTAGAGTAGTTATTAATGCGTTGTAAGGAAAAGAAGTGATGAAGAAAACGCGGAGATGTGGCATAAGGGCGCAAGCAGGCAATGCAGCGAGCCGTACAGGGATGCACGCAAGCAGGCACGCTGTGGCACAGAGGGGGAGGAGGAGAGAAAGGGATGCTGTGGGATGCTGTGTGTGTGTATATATATCGACGGCATGTATGCACCGATCCACCGACCAACTGAATGTGTGTGTATAATCATGCATGAACATGCTACCGAAAATGCATGGGACAGACATAATCCATTATATAATCCATTATATACTGTAACTGATGATGGATATATTAGGTCAACGGACGGAAATGGAACTGTAGGAGTGCTAATGAAAGTAACTATTTGACAACCTACTGTATTCACACATACACTACCTGGAGGCTTCCTCCCGATTTGCAGCTGTGGTCGAAGTCAATTAGTTTATACTGGTTGTCACAGATCTTCATTATGTTCGTTGCCTTGAGATCTCCATGGACCCATCCGCACTTGTGCATGTACCGAACTGCTTCCAAGAGACGTTCCATGATGAGCACCACCTCAGCGGTGTCCATTAGGTTATTACGATTATATTTCCGAAGGTAACCCTGTAGTAAAAAAGAATACATATGCACACATCGTCCTGTGCATGAGTAAAATCAAGCAGAATGCCTACTAGGTACATACTAGTACATATGGTGTTCTCAGTTACTAGTTACTAGATAGATACATACATACACACCCGACAGTGCAAAGTCGTTCCTGGTACAGTCATATATATGCATGTCAGTTATGTTTGTTCTCGTTCTTAAAATAGTTCTGCCAACATGTCTTCTCATCACCAGCAGCAGTGTCCCTGTATACATACCTCGAGCGTCGCGCTCTCAGGTACACCTTCCATTACAAAGGCATATGGAGTATCTGGATGCAACCCTGTTGTCTCGGTGAAAACACACTCCGTAATGTTCATGGAGTCCACCAATCGGACCACATACGCAGATTGGTCCAGCTCTTTAAGGACCTGCGTGGGTGGGTGGGTGGGTGGGTGGGTGGGTGGGTGGGTGGGTGGGTGGGTGGGTGGGTGGGTGGGTGGGTGGGTGGGTGGGTGGGTGGGTGGGTGGGTGGGTGGGTGGGTGGGTGGGTGGGTGGGTGGGTGGGTGGGTGGGTGGGTGGGTGGGTGGGTGGGTGGGTGGGTGGGTGGGTGGGTGGGTGGGTGGGTGGGTGGGTGGGTGGGTGGGTGGGTGGGTGGGTGGGTGGGTGGGTGGCTGGGTGGCTGGGTGGCTGGGTGGGTGGGTGGGTGGGTGGGTGGGTGGGTGGGTGGGTGGGTGGGTGGGTGGGTGGGTGGGTGGGTGGGTGGGTGGGTGGGTGGGTGGGTGGGTGGGTGGGTGGGTGGGTGGGTGGGTGGGTGGGTGGGTGGGTGGGTGGGTGGGTGGGTAGGTGGGTCCTGCTTTGGATTAGCGGGGGAAAACACATACTTGCACAGCTGCGTCCCGCAGTTCCTTATGTTTATACAGCTTGATGGCCACCAATTGCAAGGCATTGCCCTTCTTCATGTCTGTAGCCATCAGCACGACCCTGTCATCGGTACTCTTGCTGCAAATCCCTTGACCACTCATTCGGATGAACCTGCATGCAGGACCACACATACATTAGGATGGAGCTAAACACAACAAAAAGGACACTCCTGTACATATTTGGCATAACATCTGTGTCAGATAATGGCTTGCATGCCATAGCTACTAGTAATAGGCACGGTCATCATGGGCTGGTGTATGTACATACCTGGCAGTGATAGCATATATATGCCCTACAGCAGCACACATATATAACATACCTGTTATTGTAAATGATTGCTGTGCCTGCTGGTGTGGTGTAAGCATTAGTCGTGTCTGGTGGTGTTGTGCTGTCAACAGCCGATGCGAGTAAAGACTGCTCCGGCCGAGGTCTCTCCAGCAGTGACTGCCCCTCCTGCAGCTCTACCAGCAATGATGGCCCCTCCAGCTGCCCCTCCTGTGGTGGTGGCCCCTCAAATGGCAGTAGCCCCTCTGGCTGCGACTGCCCCTCCTCCAGCGGCTGCAACTCCAGTGGTGGCTGGCCTTCTGGTGGCTGCTGCTCCCCGGTTTGCGACCTTGGGTGGGTGGGTGGGTGAGTGAGTGGGTGGGTGAGATAGAACCTGCTGCTGGGAAAACACGTCCATGCACGGCTGCATCCTGTTGCTGCCCCGCTTTATACAGGTTAATGGCCACCAAGGCATACATTGCTTTCCTTCGTGCCTAAAGGCATCAGCACAATTATGTCAGCACTGCACTGTTGAATCTCTTGAGTCGGATGGACCACGGTCATTCATGCAAGTTTGTCAACGACCATGCACTAGGATAGAGCTTAACACAACAAGCAAAAAATGATTGCATGTTTTTGGTGAAACGTCCGTGTAGGACGCTGTTTTGCATGTCGCAGCGACTAGTAATGGGCGAGGACACTATGGGCTGGTGTAAATGGAAATGATAAGATACGTTCTACAGCAGCAATCAACATACCTCCCTTTGTGAATGGTCACCATGCCTGCTGGTGTGGTGCGAGTGATGGCCGTGTCTGGTGGTGTTGTGCTGTCAGCAGCCCATGCGGACCGAGATTTCACCGGTGGCTGCTCCTCGGTTTGACTCCATGGCTCCTTGGTTTGACTCTCTGGCCGCAGCAGCTGGAGGTTGCTGGCCTGCACTCCAGTGATGCATGCATGCCGCACACAGCTTGTACATAGGTTTCGTGGGCTAAATATTAAACGAATTATTCATTGCGGTTTGTCACCAAGCAGAGTGGTATGCATTGCATATTTGCCGCCACGCACCTGCCCGGTAGGAGGTAGGATATATAGATGCCCTCCCTTGTTATTACACCCTCTGTCCACCTAAAGGCACGCACCCCGGAAGCTAACCACAACCATATCCAACCAAGTAAAGGAAAACACCGAAAGCGACTGTGTGTACATACTTGGTGCGTTGGTGGTGTGTATAGGCTGGTGCATGTACATGTACATGAGTGCATGGTCGCTCGCAAATGACACTCCCGTCCTTCATCATGCCACAGACAGGATGTACAACTCCTCAGAACAAACAACTTTCAAAGTCGGTGAAACAACTGGAAAGCCTTTTTGCGCGCGCAGCGTACCTGCCGTCCACCGCTGCTGCTGCTGGCGGCAACATCGCTGTCAACGGGCGGTGCAGCAGCTACAGAATTTTTCCTAAAGTATTTCCAGCAATCCATATTTGTAGATCTTCTTTACAGGTACGCTCTACGATTGGACACGAGGTCTATGCTATGGGCCAAAGTTCCAGGTGTTAGAGACGAAGGTGTTGATACCTTGCGGTCGAGACATCGTATGCAAGTCGTTTACCCTCTCAGGACGTGGCATTTGCCAAGCGCGCTGTCGAGACGCGGTCGAACAAACACTTGGTGGTGAACTAGTCGATCGTCCTGCAATCGCAGATCCTGTTCTTAGGAAAGGACAAGTAAAAGTTGAACGCCATACTATAAGACGCCCATCCATTAAGCAGAAGGCTACAAGTCAGCACCTAGAAAAATTTCGTTGACAGCCTACCTCGTTCACCAGCAAGATGTCATTAACGATTTGCTTACGCAGCTCAGGGTGCAATACCTATGAAGTTTAAGCCTTGCTTTTGTCATGTCCTGGTCAGGAAGTCCGAAGTAGTAGAAGTGTACGGAACGGATGTTCCGTAGCTCGGCCGGTGCCAGACTTCGGCCACTTCGGCCAAATCGCGCTAGAGCTAGATGGGCGTGTGCGCTCTAGGGCTTATGTAGCCTTATATAATCGATATATTATATGAGGGGGTCGGCCGTGAGTCGCGAGGCCGCAGGGACGCGGTCGGGGCTGGCTCCAATATGGCTGAAAACAATTGGCATGCTCTTAGTCGCTGCGGCAAGTCCGCGCCGCTCCTCGCCAGCGGAAATGTACCGAGAGCGTGCATGTCGCGCAGTGGCCGTCACTGCGCGACGTTTCCACGCGCAAGCCCGTGCCCAGTTCATCTATATTCAAGGCTTTTCTTCAAAGTTGCGGGCCGCGGGCCGTCCAGCTGTGTGCAGACTGAGCCAGAGCGATACACCGACAGGCACCTCGCCCGCCCGCAGACCCTCTGAGCGCGCCCACACATGACACACCGATACCACCAAGAACGTTGCGGCTCCGGCTTGAGCCACCCACCATTTATATTCAAAATGTCGCTCTCGTTTGCTCTCCATAGCGTACACTAGACTACACGCGCTTGTCATGTTAATACAACATGCACACGCACATGCAAACACACAGGCACACACCTACTACAGTACCTACTACCGTACATCCTGCACCTTGCACGGTGCCGGGAACAAGTGGCATGTGCCACAAAAAAATGAAAGCTGCATCTTGCTGCGCCATTCTGCTTCGCAATTTGATGTCCTGCCCAGCGCAGCCCAAGTCACCCTTCACTCGCTGCGCTCTCCTCCGTCCCAAAGCTGCTGGTCTCATCGTTGTCGCCTCCGCCGCCATTGCTGCCATGGTCGGCACTGCTGCTGCGCTCATCTATATCCTCGCTGCCGGACCCTGCGCCCTCGCCACCGTCCACCAGCTGTTTGGGGGCCCGGTGGTTGCGCTGTGGCCTCCCAAGCTGCTGGTCTCGCTCTGCAGTCCCGTCATCATCGTGGGCGGCGGGGCTAGATAGGCGCAGAGATTACCTCAGCTACGCCCCGACCCTGTCCCCACCCCCAGCCCCGGCCACACCCGCGCCCCCGGCCTCGGCCGCACCCACGCTCAGCGCCTATAGCCTCCCCGGCAGCAAGCTGATCACCAAGGGCGCCGCCACCGTGCTCCTTGGGCGCGGGGCCAGCCATGTGGCCGTCTGCAGGCAGCGTCGCAGTGGCCTCGGCACCCCTCCCGTGCCCACGGCCGCCCCGGCTCCCGTCCACCGCCCGCCCCAGTAGCCTGGTGAGCGGCCACCGCTGCCTTCTCCAGGCGAGTGGTCTTGTGTGCGACCTTGCGGGCAGCCTTAGCCGCCTCCTCGTCCTCCTTCTGCTGCTTTCTGCCGCAGCACCTCGCGGTGCTGCAGGGCAGTCAGCAGGGCAGCGCCTGTAGCCTGATTGTTGGCCACGGTCTGTGAAAGCACGAAGTCCAAGCGATGGGCGGGCCTCTCAACCAGCTGCTGCAGCATCGGCACCGTGTCAGGCCGGGCGTCTGTGGTGGGTGCAGCCGTCATGGCCGCGGGTGCAGGTGGTGATGGTCCTGTCAGCGGTGACATAGCCACTGGGGGCGGGTCAGCCCCGGCCTCCAACCAGGCCGCTGCCACAGCAGCAAGCTCGCCCTGATACGCTGCCAGTTCAGCGAGGGCTGCTGTTGCCTTGGCTAGGGCCCACTCCACCTTCGCCGCCGCTGCCCTGTACACTGCTTGCTGCTGCTCCACGAGCATGCTAAGCTCTATTAGCAGCGGCGAGGTGGAGCGGCTGGGGTGACGGCTTTTGTTCGAAGCGACCGTGTCGTCATTGTCATCCTCCTCTGCGGCTTCTGCTAGCGCTGCCGTTGCGCGGTGAAAGCTGGCAGCCCTCCCCGCCGCGCCTCCCAGGTCCCCTGCCACTGCGCCGCCGGCTGCTGCCTTGGCCGCAGCTGTTCTGCGAGCCTCGCCCACCGTGTTGATAGCCGCCTTGCTGAGCAGCCGCTCACGGCAGCTGACCAGAGCCCCCAGCTGCGGTGGGCGAGGTTACAGCGGCGCGGGCGGGCGAGGCGGCCGCCGCTGCCGCTTCCGCCAGGATGGCCATGGCCAGCGGGGACGCCATGGCTGCCCTGCGGCGTGCGCACGGCACTCATCCAGCGACCGCGCCGCCAACCCCATCGACAGCCACCAGTCCTGAAAGGTAGAGCGAGGCAAGCCTACAACCGCATCCACTGCCTCGCGGACTGGCAGGGTCCAAGGCTGTTGCATGTCGCGCACTAGGCGTCCTGCCACCGCGACCCCGCTTTCGGCGCCCCATTTGTGCATTTTAGGCTTCAATATGTATAATCAAGGTAGTCTGGCATGAGAGCGGCTTCGCGGACGTGAAATAGTGTGCGTCAGGGCCAGTGGCCGAAAATGGCCAGAGCGCTAAATTGGGACTTGGACCTTGGACGCACCGCTATCGCCGCTGACCAGGCACAGAACCTAGATTATGTATGTACATGTCATATGTGTGGCCATATGGTCTAACGCTGGCTGAAGGTGCCAGTCGGCCGGGTGGCCGAAATGGAGGTACGACGGGGATTAGGCATCGGCCAAGCTACATTGATTAAACCCCCAGCGGTGCCCCTCTACATACATTCCGTGGCGTATGATCTAGCAATAACAAAAGGATTTGCTTCCGGTCATGGCAACAGCCGAACCCGCCCGCTGTCAGCTGTCAGCTGAACCAGCCCGCTGCTGCTTGCCAGCTCGCACAGCAGCCCCCGCCCGCTGTCCCGGTGGCACTGCATGAAACCACACGCCGGTGGATGGGGCAAGATGCATGTTAGCCTTTCTACGTACGTGACTGCATTGGTATTCAGCTCGGTCCAAAGTGTAGGAGCGGCAGGAGATAAGCGACTACGCTGGACGACGGCTTCTAAGTTAGGTTATGTACGGCAGCCGTATGGCTTGCCTCACTGACCCGGTCACCGGGTTTGTACTTAATCGTTGCTAGTTCGGCATTCTGCCTTCACTACTGAGCTATTCTTGCTCTCTACTTCCCCCCGCCCGCCCTAGTGTTCCCGCGTCAACCCCCGCCAACCAGGTTGGTTCCGTCCGGGAGCGAATGCAGCTTGGGACAGCGGAGCAGGCGCCCTAACAGCGATGATAAGCGCGGACTTTCAGCGTTATAATAAGCACGGCCTTGAGAAGTCCCCGAGGGCGCTAGGTGTTTCCCGTGGGTCATGTCGATACTCGGTGGAGGAGTTGTGTCGTGCCGCTGGCACGTTTTTACTGCGGGTTTTTCCCCCTTTTTGGAGGTTTGTCAAGGCGCTTCGGGCGCAGCGTGTTAGGTGTCTTAGTGCCGTGTGTTGTCTCTTCGGCCGTGCCGGTGTGGCCGCGCTGGACTGCGCTTTCGAGCGCTCGGTTTTTTCGCGCTCTTTTCGGGCGCCTCTCCGTGCTTTAGCACGGACCGCGGCAGAGGGCGCTGGTCCGTTTTTGTTTTTTCGTGTGCTGTCGCGAGAGCGTCTCCAGCTCCTGCAGTAGTGTAAGGCCCATCGCAGTCACCGTTTTGCCGACTCCAGCATGTCGCTCCTTAGGCCACGACAACAGGGTCGATTCATTTCTTTGGTAGTTGTAACGGTTACAGTGGGTTCCAGACCAGACCAAGTCTTTGGTGTTAGGCAAGCCGGAAAAACGGCTATAGTACATAAGTACCGTTAGCTGTCCCCTTCTCGGGGGAAAAAGTCGACTTTGGGTCCCTGTAACCATTCCGCAGTAACGGTTACAGTGGGTTCCAGAACAAGAGGTAGAACCATCGGGCACATCGCCTGACACTGAGAAAGACGGAGGAAACAAAGACCTGTTGTTGCCATCTCGTCCACCTACCCCCCCCCCCGGCTCCCCCAGCAGCACTGCAGAACATGCGGGGGGCCAAGCAAGAGGGAGCCAGCTAGCCAACAAAACAAAGCGCCAGCAGGCAAGGTTCCATCTCAGTGTCAGGCGATGTGCCCGATGGTTCTACCTCTTGGTCTGGAACCCACTGTAACCGTTACAACAACAATGGTAACCAAGGCAGCAACGACGCGGGGCCACACGGAGCGCCCCGATTCGAGCCAGATAGAGCCCTTACGCTGAGTGCATTAAGCCGCCCAGGATGCCATCATAGCGGCCTGTGTCGGCCCTGGAGGCTTTAGCGAGCTGGGCCGGCCGGCGGCCAGCACCACGGCCGCCAGGAGGTCGTCCAGCCATGTCCACCTCGTTCGCCAGGCGGTGGCGAGGGTGGCGGGGATGTGGACGACGGCGGCAGGGAGGCCGGCGGCCCCGCCAGCGGAGGCCCCCAGGCCATCGGAGGCGGGGGGGGCCCCAAGACCGGCCGGCTGTCGGGGGGGGCCTGGGGAGCGGTGGGACCACCGGCCGCGGGCGGGGGCCGTGAGGGGGGGCCAGGCAGTGGCTGCCGCCGCAGCCTCTGCTGGGCCTGCGTGCTGGTAGACATCCAGGGCGAGGGCGCGGGGGCTCAGGCGCACCGTGAGGGGTCTGGGCCGCCGAGGACGTCCATGTTGAAAGGCAGGGGCGCCGCACACCCCAGGGTGCGGGCTGTGAGACGGCAGGATCACCACCAAGCGGCATGCGCCAGCACAGGGTCGGCGACACGGTAGTTGGCATAGGAAGCGGCAGCCGCGATCTGCACCCGGACGTTGGTGCGCGCGGGAGAGCGCCAGCGGCCAGCTGGACAGAGCAGGCAGCCGGCGCCGCCAGCGAAGGTGGCCACCACCATTATTAGCGACCACCCACGGGCACACCATGGGAGCGGCGTCATCCCACACAGGGGCGGGGGACACGAGGCACCTGTGGGCGTCCAGCCGTACATGTGCAAAGAACCGGACCGGTCGCCGACCCCGCTACACCAGATTGCAGGCGAAGGTTGCGCCACGGCTCAGCCATTCGGGCGTGTTGCCGGTCTGCCTTTTTCTAGAGACTGCTGTTGGTGTTGACCTCAACTGGTTGATGGTATTAAGTACCATTGTTTCTTCCCGTCTCGCTATGGGCATCGGCCCGTTTCGGGTGTGGGACGTTTTCGGGATCTTGGGGGGGGAGTTATCCGATTGTGTTGCCGAGGCGTGCTGCTGTCTCTCCATTCGGGGGTCTGCTTGGGATGCATGTGGCCATGTGCAGGGGAGCCATCAGCGCAACCTCCCCCTGTGTATTGGTGCTTGCTGTTTCCTCTGGGCTCTCGGTTGTGAGGCTCTGGGTGGTTTGTCTTTCGGAACCGTCGGTTTTCTCTGCTTTCCTTGTCTTTTTCAGTGTCAGGCGATGCGCCCGATGGCTCTACCTTTTAAGGTCTGGAGCCCACTGTAACGATTACAACAACCAGATAGTGGCATAGCATTATTACAGAGTCCGCCACAGGAGCTCGCAGCAGTGGGTTCGAACTGTATAATCGACTCCAAGACCGGACCGGTCGCCGACCCCACTACACCAGCGTGTTGAGCCCTGCTAGGGGTCCGTGCCTTATGGGATGAGAGGTGGCGGGTTCCGATGTTTGCATCGTTGCGGCGCTTCACTGGTTCGTCGGGTGCTGGGCTGTTAGGTTGGTTGGCGGCCAGTTCCTGATAGGGGAGCCTCTAGTGCAAATTCCCCCTGGGGTGCTGGCTGCTGCTCTGTATGCCTACGGCCTGTCAACTTGGTGTTCTGGTGGTTTGCCTTTGTTTCGGTGCATGTCGGTATTTGTTTCCTCCGTCTTGTTCAGTGTCAGGCGATGCGCCCGATGGTTCTACCTCTTGGTCTGGAACCCACTGTAACCGTTACAACCAGATAGTGGCATGCGTTCTTACAGCAGAGTCCGCCACGGGAGCGTGTGGCAGTGGGTTCGAACTGTATAACCGACTCCACGACCAGACCGGTCGCCGACCCCACTACACCAGATAGTGGCATGCATTTTTACAGCAGAATCCGCCACGGGAGCGTGTGGCAGTGGGTTCGAACTGTATAATCGACTCCACGACCGGACCGGTCGCCGACCCCGCTACACTGGATAGTGGCATGTTTGTGTTTTTGCGTTACTACAGGACCGCCGCGGGTGGAGCATGTGTTCAAACGGTACAGTCGGCGCCACGATCGGACCGGTCGCCGAGCCCGTGGGGCTGGGGGTGGTACGGTTCCAAACACAAGGAGCTGGCTATGTGAATTGTTGCAAGACGACCTGACCGGTCTCTTGATAAATTCGATAATTACAAGAAGCAATAATCATGAATAATCATAAGCTGGAGTGTGTTCAGGAAGAACGTGTACGGAGGCATGGAGCGATGCACCAGTAAGCGAATTGACCGGCTACCCGGTCATGACCGTGCGCTGCCGTGCGTGTTCCCGTGTTCCCATCCAAGAATGGCGACCAGCTTGCCAGTCATGGCCGTGTTCCCATGTTCCCGCCTTAAGTCTCCACAGAATACTGCCCAAAATCACTCCTAGCTTACGTAAGCACCTTTCAATAGTTGCCGGACCGGATCAGGCCGCGGGATCGAGTCCTCAAGCATCATGGCACCAGGAGAAGCAAAGGGCGGGAGCTTTGGTCTGCGCGAGAGGGCGCGAGCCACGCCCAGCATGCACACCAAGCCCGATAGCAGCCGGCGAATCATCGTAAAAGGCCCTTCGGAATCGTAACGAGTAAAAGGCCCTTCGGAATCGTAACGAGTAAAAGGCCCTTCGGAATCGTAACGAGTAGTCCTTTTACGACGCTGTGTGGAGTAACCAACCCTTACTTGTATCAGCTAGGAGTCCTGTTGACAAGTTACAACCTGGTCAGTAAGCCCCGTAAAAGCCTTATCCTTTGATCGATTAGCTGATAACGATGCATGATTCGACGCCGGGTTGAGAACTTTGATGTTATAAATTGTTACATGGTTAAGTTGTGCATTCTTGCCTACTATCCTTCCTTCTTTTGCTTGACCGTTCCGGTCTACGCGTCTACCCTTGCCTTGTTGCCTATAAACTATAACCGGTCCGGTCGAGCCCACGTGCCTCATACCGATCCGGTCTACCCTTGCCTACGTATACAGGGTAGATCAATCGGGTATATCTACCTTAGGCCTGATGCACCAGCCAAGCAACTAACATACGCACGCAGTACTTGAGTCATTACTCTTTACCGGTACTCAAGGTATGTCTACTGCCGCGTTCGCTTCTGCATTTTGAATGTGAATATTTAACTTTGTATACGTCGCACCATATCGCTCGCATGCAGTCGCTCGTCAGAGAGCTTTCCGCAGCAGCTGAAGCATCCACAAACGCAAGCAAACACACTAAGAGCCTATTTCCACTTAAGGTTTAGGACGCGATTTTGGTCTAAATCCTGCTCAAGTGGAAACGTAGAAGGATTAGAGGCAGATTAGCCGATTTAGCGCCAAATTGTTGAGAGCGAGCGGCCCGTACTCCACGTAGCACAATTACGCGTTTAAGAGACAACAACGATATAAGAACATTTCAAACTGAATGGTAGTATCAGCGCCTCGAAACTGGAGGGAATTATAGTACTTGGTCCCGGCCAAGTACTTTTTTGCGAGCGGGACTTTAGAGCTGACATAGCCCGCATAGTCGCTTTTCACCTGAGCACTTTGAGATCCTTCCTTTCAACATATGTAACACCTTTTAGGCAAATTAGCGGGAGGGATTGTGCAACTCCAATTCCCGCCGGCGATCATGCTGCGCAACCCTGGCGTAGCTCTACGCCAAGGCGCGACTGGCTCAGTCCACCATGTGCGCATGCGACAGCCAAGCCAGCAAGCCAAAGAGCTGGAACTATTGAGGGAGTTGTCGGATGTCACCGGGGGCCAGACTGATACTGATCTGGCCTGGGATTGGCAGTACCTAGACCAGGAAAACGCGCTTCTTCTTAGGGAGGCGGGACGACACAGCAATGTCCATCAGAATCGCGGGTCCCAACTGCAGCCAGGAGGGGTTCCCTACGGCGCCCTCGCTGGACAGGGTGTGGCTGGTGGACACGGCAGCCACACGGCTGGACCTGGCTGGACACGGCGCCAACACTGGACACTTTGGTTCTGCACGGGGACTGCAGGTACCCCAGCGCTGTATTGTCAGGCTATGGCCGCAGGGTTTTGCACAACGCTCAGGTAATTCTTGTTCTCTGTTCACATGAAAATGTACAAAGCGTAATAAAGTTCCATCTTCCACAGTCCGCTCAGGGACCATACCGCTCAGGGGCCATACCGCTCAGGGGCCATACCTTGGGACCTACAGGATGTTTACGGAGTTGAGGAGAACGACCACGGTGCAGACCTGGCACCGATGCAGGTAAGGTTTATGTGTACCATGGTACCACAGGATGGGACCTGTTTTTCGTCGTACATAGCATACATGGTTGCGATTTCTTGCTATAATCCATTTGCAAATGTCCTGATACTCCGTTTGCACATTATTCCTCAGGATAAGCGGCCGCAGTCCTTGACCTTCGGGTTGAAGGAGACTCTCATTCGTTTTCCTAACTATACAAACTAACCACAACCCTTCTCAACAGGCCAATCTTCCGGGTTCGCCCCACTGGTATAAAGGGATGTATATTGTGTGGTTTCGGTTTTCCCCTCCTGCCAAAACACTCGTTCATTTCCTCTGGCTTCGGATCGCGGGGGCTTCCACTCTTGCCCTCCCTGGCACTGCAGGGGCGCCTGCTGACAGTGGCTCTGAGGCACTCCCGGTGACCTCGCCCACGGTCCGAAGCAAGTGGCAGCGGCCCTGCCTACGGTGGCGGCGGCGGCCTCCTTAACTGAAGCGACAGGCGGCCTGGTCTCACCCCGGGTGGGTGGGTTGCAAGTAAAAGCCGTGTACGAAAGGAAAACCGTTTAGGACTGACCCCGTTTAGGACTGACCCTGGGTGGGGAGGGAGCGGGTGCGGGGAGGGTCCGGGAATGCCGAAGCAGGTGAACACTGCGGCTGCAGAAGGGTGGCCGAATTTTACGGACGAACGCCTGATTCAGTCCGCAGGATACGTTGTCGTGTTGGGGCGGCAGACGATGCCGAGTTGCCTGGTCGCTCGAGGCTCCACGCGGCAGTGTTTGCGTCCCTAAAGTCAGCTGCCTCTCGTTCTCCCCTGCACCATTTAATCGCGTTACCTTGCCTCTGTCCTCAACTCCGCCTTACCCCTGCCTGAACCCCCTAATGAGAATTCCATCTGCCGCCGTCCCCTTACCCATCAGCAGGTTCGTGCCGCACCAGGGAGCACCGCACCGCCACTCCGCCGCAGTATCTCCATCAACCCAGCCGCCAGCGCCCACTCCATGGCCCCAGTCTTCGCCTCCTGCACCCCGCCAGCCCCAGCAAGCAGCGCCAGACGGCCGAGAGCCCTAAGCCCTAACAGCCAGGTACGACGCGCGCTGGCTGTGCTGCGACAGGCCGCAGGCGCCTGCCGCAGTGGTGACCGACTGGGCACCGTAGGCGCCGGCGGCGCCTTCGGCAGTTTCGGAGCACCGATTTCGGAGGAGGCCGCAGCGCGAATCGAGCAGCTGCGTGCGGGCCCTATGTCAGGCTAAGCTGGACGAGCTGTTGCGCTGCAGCCAGCTCATTTCGGTGTTCCTGAACCGTTGCATGCAACGCGGCGTGGCCGGAGGCGCAGTCCTGGGGGCCGCCCGCATTGGTCTCCCAACTGCAGCTGACGGGCTTTGGCCGATCCCAAACCGCCACGGTGTTTCGGAGCGAGCTTGTGCGCGTGCTCCAGAGCGGTAGGTGCTATTGCCGTACACCTCCGCGCGGCCGACGATTTCCTGGGGCCGGGTATCGCACGCAGCACGGCTGCACACGACGCTAGCGGCGGTGACGGCGGCGGCGGCGCCGCCGGGTCGCCCACGATGTTCTTCCGCACGGTGACGGAGGTCCAGTGGCCGTATGGTGACGGAGGTCCAGTGGCCGTATTCCAGTGGCCGTATTCCAGTGGCCGTATTCCAGTGGCCTTATCCAGTGGCCGTATGTTCTTCCGCACGGTGACGGAGTTCCAGTGGCCGGGTGTCAGCGGGAGCGGTGGTGGCGGCGCCGTGCCTTCGCTCCCGGGCCTTATGTACCGCAGCGCTGCGCCCGACCTGTGGACGCAGGACCCCTGGCGCCTGCTGGAGGCGCACAGGTGCGGGCAGTGGTTGGTGGTTGGACGATGGTTGTTATTGGACAGGGCTTCTCATCATTTGGATCTTTGCACAATAATGACCCTGGCCTCTGCCAACACATTACTATTCGACGGTACATTCATCCGCGCCGCCGTAATCTCTACCTTCTCCGCAAACCCTTACTCGCTCGTCCACACCCTCCCCATCGTCCCCGCCTTCCCCACGTGGCTTCTCCGTTGCCTGATCAGGCCCGGTATAATGATCTCCGGCAGCCACCGCCTGGAGGGCGTGTCCCTGGGCTGCCGCTATGTAGCCTCCGTGATGCTCGCGGTGGAGGCACTAGCAGGCGATGTCGCAGCTACCGCTGGCGCTGGTGGTGAGCGAGAACTAGCAGGATGAGGTGTTACGGCAGCTGTGGAGCTTCCAGTTCTTCGGGTGCGACGGCGGGCGGAGGTCAACGGGGTGTTGCGCTCTGTTTCTTAGCTTAGGGTTTTGTGGGATCTGAAGAATTTATATTTCTTTCTCTCCCGCTTCCTTCACCCCTCCTCAAAACCCTAAACCCAGTCTAACCTCATCCCCGCAGCATCCCGCGGGATAATGTATGTGCTGGTCGTCGTACAGCCCTCCCACACGGGCTAGTACGACAACGCCAACCGCTCCTGGGAGCAAGGGGACGCCTCGCACAGCCTCCCGCTGGGCAGCGGCTACGGGCTGATGCAGCTGGTGTGGCGCGGGGAGGCGATGCGGGTCAGCGAGGAGGGATGCCTGGTGCCACTCAGCATAGCGGCGCTGGCGTGGATTGAGGCGTGAAGCGTGACGTGAGTGTGCTAATCTGCCCCTGAGCCTTGACACTTCACGGACTCCAACCCTCTTAAAGTAGGAAATAGGACGTGGGATGATTATGCTTACCCAGCCCAGCGAACGACGTTACCGAATTGAGCGAGCGAAAGAAGCGATGCGTAGGTCCCTGACTTGGAAACCTGCTGGACGAGCACCGATACAAGTGCTTCCCAGCAACTGTGGGTCCCAAACGCTCGGCAATGCAGTGCAGTGGAAGGAACTATACAAAATGGCCGGAAACAGCAGTAGGCAAAAGAGCGCGAAACCAGCTTTTTAGTGGGTCCTTGTAATCCTGCCTACTATAAACAGGCTATGATGCGAGCACACATCCCAATACTGCACAGACGTTACTTCAACAGGTTATGAGCTGAAATACAGGCCCGCTGTGTGAGTTGCACGATGCGTCGAAGGACAGAGCCGAAGTCCCAACAGCAATCGTCTTACAAGCAACTAAGGATATCGGCAGCCAATGCTGCCTAAAGACCGCAGAGATCCGGCGGTCGTACTAGAACCGAATAAGGCGCACGATCACAGCGCCCTTATTCACAGCACACAGCAGGCAGAGCATGACTAATATAAGACTGACCGAATCTCAACACGCGGGCAGGCTTCAAAACTAACATGTCCTATCGAGACTAACGCATCAAGATAGCCTAGAAAGCAAGTTCAGGAAAACGACAGACAGACAGTACGACGAGAGCACATACAGGTCCACGGCTCCCTCGTAAACACAGACAGACGAATGACACAAGCTCCCACGCAAGTCCAGAATACACATGCAAGGCATGCTCCCACGGAGCGCAGGAACACATAGGAGAGCAAAACCGCTCCCACGCAGAACACGAAAACAAGCAATCCAGTTGTTCTGGCAAAACACAGTTAAACCGCTGCAGTTGTCCTTCAGCAAACGCAAACAAGCGATTTTCTAGGCACGGATTCACCTAAAACGCGATAAGCAAGTAAACCCTAAACACGGCCAGCGAAGACCATCGCTAGACCCCATTAGTTCATGCCTAGCTATGTTGCTCATGCAGTAACGCAGCTTTGCTTCCGTCACTGCCTTGGTGAAGATGTCGGCAAGTTGCTCCTCGCCAGCGCACCGCATGATGCGAATCTCACCACGCATTACCCGCTCACGTGCAAAGTGATGGCTGATGTCTACGTGCTTGCTGCGCGCACACGAAACTGGGCTCTCTAACATAGCGACGCATGCGCTGTTGTCGCTTCGCAACGGAACAGCCCCTACGGCGACCCCTCATACAGGAGATGGCGCAAACACAACGCCTCCTTCGTCGCAGCCGCAGCAGCCATGTACTCCGACTCAGCCGTCGAGGTAGCAACCGTTGGCTGAAGCTTCCGCCAGATCAGCGTCGCAGTAGCCTACCAGTTCCAGCGGTCCCGAGAACTTGATGCCGACGTTCTTGGTGCCCGCCAGGTACCGCAGGACCCCCTTAGCAGCAGCCCAGTGCTCGGTCGTAGGCTTGGACATGTGGCGAGCCAGCGCTCCCACGGCAAACGCGATGTCAGGGCGCGTGCACACGGACAGGTACAGCAGCGAACCCACGAGCTCACTGTACTTGTGCTCGGACACCTCTACCGGCGTGCCCGTATCCGACAACTTTAGGCCAGCATCCATGGGCACGCGACGCCCGTTGGCCCCATGCATCCCGAACCTGGCCAGCATATCCAGCACATACCGCGGCTGGGAAATCGTAATTGACCGCGGCGCCCGATCCCGCTTTATCTCGAGACCCAGGTAGAAGGACGCCTCACCCACGTCATGCACCTGAAACGCAGCGCTCAGGCCGCGCTTTACCCACTCGATCTGCTGCACGGACTTTGATGCGATGAGAAGATCATCGACATACACAAGCACGTACACCGGATCCTTTCCTTCTCCGATAAACAGCCCAGGATCCACGGGCGAGGGACGAAGCCCCATTGCCTCCAAGACGGACCGCAAACGCTCATACCACGCACGGGGGGCCAGACGTAGCCCATACAATGACTTGTGCAGACGGCACGCCAAACCCGGACCCCCCAACTCGTAACCAGGAGGCTGCTCAGCGTAGACAACCTCCTCCAGAACACCATTTAGGAACGCGGTCTTAATGTCGACCTGGTGCAGCTCCAGATCACGAGCCGCAACCACAGCCAACAGCGAACGCAGGGTGGCCCACTTCCCAACGGGCGCAAACACCTCATGCATCGAAATCCACAACCTCCCGCTGGGTGAAACCCTTGGCCACCAGACGCGCCTTGTACCGCTCGACGTTGCCACGCTCGTCGCGGTTCAACTTATAAACCCACTTGAGACCAATCTTCTTGGCCCCCTCCGGCAATTCTTCCAACGAAAAGACACCATTCAGGTGCAAGGACTCCATCTCCTCGTCCATCGCTGCCTTCCACAGCTCCCAATCGGGCCTGCCCATGGCCTCCTTCAGCGACTGAGGCTCATAACCCGAATCACCGACCGAAAACGCATTAGCAAAATTAGCCGGTGTGCGATAAGGCCTGCCATAACGAGAGGCAGGACCCTGAGCAGGATGAGAGCCTGGACCCGGGCTGTCCGAGCCAGGACCAGAGCCACCGGAACCAGACCCAGAACCACCGGCACCGGAACCAGAACCTCCCGAGCCTCCATCACCGGAGCCACCAGAAGGGCTCCTAAAACTGCCATCATGCGACTCCTCCTCTTCTTCTCCTTCCTCCTCCTCTCCTTCCTCCTCTCCCACGGAATCAGAATCCGGGAAAGGCGGGAGATCAGGACTAACACCAGCAGCGACCACGCCACTCCCAGCACCGGCAACTCCAGTGCCAGCCGTTTCGTCGGCTTCTATGGCACCAGCAGCGCCATCAGCACTAGCGCGAGGACTCCCATCACCGGCAACTGCATCCTGTGCAGCGCCATCAGCACTTACACGCGGACCCCCAGCACCGGTCATGCCAACGCCAGCCGTTTCGTCGGCTCCTATGGCGCCAGCAGCCATGCCTTGAGCACTCGAGACCTCACACCCGAGCCACTCCTCACTGGAAACACACGACGGGTCGTCCACTGACCTGGACACGTCATTCCGAAAGCGAAACTCACTCTCGTTGAACACCACATGACGACACGAAATCATTTTATTTTCTGCAGTCAGGATACGGAAGCACTTTGACGCAGGCTCGTACCCCATAAATGTGCCCTTCCTCCCACGCGGACTCAGCTTGTCCACGGGCTTGGGGTCATGCGCATAAGCAACACAACCAAACACACGCAAGTGCGACACATCAGGTGCCTTACCCCAAATCAGTTCATGCGGGGTTTTCTCCTTCCCCGCGACAGGCGAACGGTTACCCAGGTAATTGGCAGTCACCACTGCCTCCTGCCAGTGACGCTTGGGCACACCAGACTCAATGCGCATGCTGCGCACCTCGTCTAGCAAAGAACGGTTCAACCTCTCAGCCTTGCCGTGCTGCTGGGGGGTGTAAGGCGCTGTAAGCTGGTGCTGAATTCCGCGCGACGCAAACCAGCTGCATAGCTCGTGGTTAACGAATTCCCCTCCACGATCTGAGCGCACGCACTTCAACGGACACCCCAGCTGAGTCTCTAAGTAAGAAAACGAACATGGCCTGCAATGCCCCCTTTACGTCGTTCTTGTGTACTAAGGGCTTAACCAGCGAAAACCCTGAGTAATCATCCAGCATGGTGAGGAAAAACCTATGCTTATCACTCGACGGCAAGAGGAGGCCAGCCACGTCTACATGAACTAGTTCTAGCGGCTTCTTCCTATCCGCCTCAGAAACGGGAAACGGCAAACGCGACTGCTTCCCTAGGATGCACGGCTCGCACTTCAAATCTTTCACACAATGCAGCACCAGCTTACAGCGCCTTACACCCCCCAGCAGCACGGCAAGGCTGAGAGGTTGAACCGTTCTTTGCTAGACGAGGTGCGCAGCATGCTCATTGAGTCTGGTGTGCCCAAGCGTCACTGGCAGGAGGCAGTGGTGACTGCCAACTACCTGCGTAACCGTTCGCCTGTCGCGGGGAAGGAGAAAACCCCGCATGAACTGATTTGGGGTAAGGCACCTGATGTGTCGCACTTGCGTGTGTTTGGTTGTGTTGCTTATGCGCATGACCCCAAGCCCGTGGACAAGCTGAGTCCGCGTGGGAGGAAGGGCACATTTATGGGGTACGAGCCTGCGTCAAAGTGCTTCCGTATCCTGACTGCAGAAAATAAAATGATTTCGTGTCGTCATGTATGTGGTGTTCAACGAGAGTGAGTTTCGCTTTCGGAATGACGTGTCCAGGTCGGTGGACGACCCATCGTGTGTTTCCAGTGAGGAGTGGCTCGGGTGTGAGGTCTCGAGTGCTGAAGGCATGGCTGGCGCCATAGGAGCCGACGAAACGGCTGGCGTTGGCATGACCGGTGCTGGGGGTCCGCGTGCGTGTAAGTGCTGATGGCGCTGCACAGGATGCAGTTGCCGGTGATGGGAGTCCTCGCGCTAGTGCTGATGGCGCTGCTGGTGCCATAGAAGCCGACGAAACGGCTGGCACTGGAGTTGCCGGTGCTGGGAGTGGCGTGGTCGCTGCTGGTGTTAGTCCTGATCTCCCGCCTTTCCCGGATCCTGATTCCGTGGGAAAGGAGGAAGGAGTGGAGGAGGAAGGAGAAGAAGAGGAGGAGTCGCATGATGGCAGTTTCAGGAGCCCTTCTGGTGGCTCCGGTGATGGAGGCTCTGGAGGTTCTGGTTCCGGTGCCGGTGGTTCTGGGTCTGGTTCCGGTGGCTCTGGTCCTGGCTCGGACAGCCCGGGTCCAGGCTCTCATCCTGCTCAGGGTCCTGCCTCTCGTTATGGCAGGCCTTATCGCACACCGGCTAAGTTTGCTAATGCGTTTTCGGTCGGTGATTCGGGTTATGAGCCTCAGTCGCTGAAGGAGGCCATGGGCAGGCCCGATTGGGAGCTGTGGAAGGCAGCGATGGACGAGGAGATGGAGTCCTTGCACCTGAATGGTGTGTTTTCGTTGGCTTGGAAGAATTGCCGGAGGGGGCCAAGAAGATTGGTCTCAAGTGGGTTTATAAGTTGAAGCGCGACGAGCGTGGCAACGTCGAGCGGTACAAGGCGCGTCTGGTGGCCAAGGGTTTCACCCATCCCGCGGGAGGGTGTGGATTTCGATGAGGTGTTTGCGCCCGTTGGGAAGTGGGCCACCCTGCGTTCGCTGTTGGCTGTGGTTGCGGCTCGTGATCTGGAGCTGCACCAGGTCGACATTAAGACCGCGTTCCTAAATGGTGTTCTGGAGGAGGTTGTCTACGCTGAGCAGCCTCCTGGTTACGAGTTGGGGGGGTCCGGGTTTGGCGTGCCGTCTGCACAAGTCATTGTATGGGCTACGTCTGGCCCCCCGTGCGTGGTATGAGCGTTTGCGGTCCGTCTTGGAGGCAATGGGGCTTCGTCCCTCGCCCGTGGATCCTGGGCTGTTTATCGGAGAAGGAAAGGATCCGGTGTACGTGCTTGTGTATGTCGATGATCTTCTCATCGCATCAAAGTCCGTGCAGCAGATCGAGTGGGTAAAGCGCGGCCTGAGCGCTGCGTTTCAGGTGCATGACGTGGGTGTGGCGTCCTTCTACCTGGGTCTCGAGATTAAGCGGGATCGGGCGCAGCGGTCAATTACGATTTCCCAGCCGCGGTATGTGCTGGATATGCTGGCCAGGTTCGGGATGCATGGGGCCAACGGGCGTCGCGTGCCCATGGATGCTGGCCTCAAGTTGTCTGATACGGGCACGCACGCCGCTAGAGGTGTATGTCCGAGCACAAGTACAGTGAGCTCGTGGGTTCGCTGCTGTACCTGTCCGTGTGCACGCGCCCTGACATCGCGTTTGCCGTGGGAGCGCTGGCTCGCCACATGTCTAAGCCTACGACCGAGCACTGGGCTGCTGCTAAGGGGGTCCTGCGGTACCTGGCGGGCACCAAGAACGAACGTCGGCATCAAGTTCTCGGGACCGCTGGAACTGGTAGGCTACTGCGACGCTGATCTGGCGGGAGCCAAGGGGCGTCGCTCCACTGGTGGCTACGTATTCAAGCTGCGTGGGCACGGGAGCGATCACGTGGAGCGCAAAGCTTCAGCCAACGGTTGCTACCTCGACGGCTGAGTCGGAGTACATGGCTGCTGCGGCTGCGATGATCGAAGGAGGCGTTGTGGTTGCGCCATCTCCTGTATGACTTAGGGGTCGCCGTAGGGGCTGTTCCGTTGCGAAGCGACAACAGCGCATGCGTCGCTATGTTAGAGAGCCCAGTTTCGTGTGCGCGCAGCAAGCACGTAGACATCAGCCATCACTTTGCACGTGAGCGGGTAATGCGTGGTGAGATTCGCATCATGCGGTGCGCTGGCGAGGATGGAGCAACTTGCCGACATCTTCACCAAGGCAGTGACGGAAGCAAAGCTGCGTTACTGCATGAGCAACATAGGCATGAACTAATGGGGTCTAGCGGTGGTCTTCGCTGGCCGTGTTTAGGGTTTACTTGCTTATCGCGTTTTAGGTGAATCCGTGCCAAGCAAATCGCTTGTTTGCGTCTGCTGAAGGACACCTGCAGCGGTTTAACTGTGTTTTGCCAGAACAACTGGATTGCTTGTTTTCGTGTTCTGCGTGGGAGCGGTTTTGCTCTCCTATGTGTTCCTGCGCTCCGTGGGAACATGCCTTGCATGTGTATTCTGGACTTGCGTGGGAGCTTGTGTTATTCGTCTGTCTGTGTTTACGAGGGAGCCGTGGACCTGTGCTCTCGTCGTACTGTCTGTCTGTCGTTTTCCTGAACTTGCTTTCTAGGCTATCTTGATGCGTAAGTCTCGATAGGGCATGTTAGTTTTGAAGCCTGCCCGCGTGGGAGTGTTAAGATTCGGTCAGTCTTCTATTAGTCATGCTCTGCCTGCTGTGTGCTGTGAATAAGGGCGCTGTGATCGTGCGCCTTATTCGGGTGGTTTCGGTTCTAGTACGACCGCCGGATCTCTGCGGTCTGCGGTCCTTAGGCAGCATTGGCTGCCGATATCCTTAGTTGCTTGTAAGACGATTGCTGTTGGGACTTCGGCTCTGTCCTTCGACGCATCGTGCAACTCAGACAGCGGGCCTGTATTTCAACAGCACCAGCGTTTATTTGTTTAAGTACATACGTTATGGATGGCGTCGGTAGATAGATTCGTTTGTTTGATTGGCTGGCGTGGGGCGGTGGATGGTGGGTCGTCCCAAGTGGTGAAATAAACAAATAGCGCGTTGCGTTATGCAATGTATGTGTGTGTTGGGGCAGCTGCTTCCACGCATCATCGTGAGTAGCGACCATCACAATCCATTATTGCTGCATTCCGCAACCTACCTGCGGCGTAATAATGCAGAATGCATGGGTCCTCACACCTCACAGACGTAATCGCCGCCGCCGCACCTTATACATACATACGTTGTGTCCCAAACGAGCATGCCAGACTAGTGCCGTGCGCTTTTATTATACAGACCAAGGATGGTTCCGGTGCCGCCGCCAAAAGTGCTGATCAGGGCTGTCGTATTCGCCAAAACGTCATTTACGACACCACACGTGAGAAGTGACTACGTAGTTTGGAACGCCAAATGGCCAGAACGTACGCAATGCCAACCATTACAGCTTTTTGTTACAGGTATGCGTTTGTCATTGAAAGGATATGGATGGGATGGTAGAAACCGGCAGAAATTAGCGTGAAAGCCAACAGATGCAATGTAACAAAGAATTGCCATTAATTACAACTGCTCAAGACGTCCGACCAAACGACCTGCGGCGCAATGCAGAATGTCCCCACACCTCACATATATACAGACGTAATCACCGCCGCACCTCACTACATACCTTGGCTGGGTCCCAAACGCGTATGCCAGACTAGTGCGTGCACAGTCGCTCATATACAGAATGGCCGAACGAAAACAATTCCGAAAAGAACAGAACTTTGGGTCCCTGTAACCTTTCCAGACCGTAGTGGTAATTTGTAACAGTGGCGACAGTAACTGATAGATTGGTGAATGTATACGCGTCTATCTTCATCACTGCATGCATGCGTCATTCCGCAGCGATACGATTCTCGTTAGAAGCATGTAATAATATAATGTATATAGTCACGTAGGATTATTCCAGCTGAGGTGGATTGGTACTGGTGGCGCGAGCGTATAGGGTGTACTGATGCCCTCACCGCCCCGCCCCCTTAACAACATGCCAGGCCTAGTGCCGGCGTAATGTAATAATAATAATTATTCCAGCTACGGCAATGTGCCTGCGCGTGTATTGCTGCACGTACATAAACATTCTTCATAGGAAACACCGCTAACGTCGTCCAAAGCGCCGAGTGAAGCGAATCTTCATTGCTTGGACCATCCACGCACATGCGCACTTTAGCGGCGCGGAATAATAATGTAGCTAGCCCGGTCATGGCATGCTGCTTGTCAGCGGCTTCGCTGCAGCGACACCGCTGACCTTAGTACCTTGCAGCACTGCGTGCAAAGCAAGGTTTATTTGGTTGGAGCGAGGCAGTTAGTCATGGCACCGGGTCATAATCAATGCGGTCGCACATGTATGCATACGTGTGAGCAATTATTGGCATGCGCATGTCGGCGTAAAATAAATGGTAACAAAGGAAAAACGGTACAAATGTTTACTGCAAAGACTCCGTTACACACTCGCTCTGTCAGAGCCCCACCGGGGCGGGAGCAACAAACCATGTAGGTAGGTATGGAGGAGGGGACGCACCGAAAAGTATATTTAAGTAAGGGTAAGAAAGGAGATATCATGCGTGAACGTATGATTATGTATATAAACGTTCGGAATGTATACACCACACAATCAATTCCTTCCAGCTAGCTACCTACTACTACAATCGCTCCTGTCGGTGCGTGCGTGCGTGGATAGTCCCATCCCCAATGGACATGCTATCAATCGGTGGTGTCATCGTAAGCAAGGTAAGCACGCACGTAGCAGTCTGCAAGGACTAGCGAGCTACGTACTGCAGCTAACGTACCTCCGTTCACGCAGGGCGGCAGAAACAGCTTGTCTCCCGACTTCACGTTGCGGTTGATGGCCGGGTTGGAGCGCATCAGCTCCACAATTTCAACGCGCTTAGTAGCCGCAATCGAAAACCAGGTGTCGGTGGCGGTGGCGACGTACGCGCTGCAGGAGAGGCCCGAGGCCACCCGTACGAAGGGGCTCGAGCGCAGGGCGCGCAGCTTGGTCTGGCTGTTGAAAGGATCTGCAAGTAAAGGGATGAAGGTGTTGGCATGGATCTAAATAAATTTGTACTGAAACGCATATTTACGGACCCGTTACATGCACACGTACGCTCACATAACAAACGCTCGGCTGCTGTTCGTTCCTTAATAACAATAATCTACAAGACGTTGCTAGTTGGCGTATGCGTAGCTAGCACGCACCAGCAGCCTGCTGCGAGCACAAATACTAGTTGACGTATGCGTAGCTAGCACCAGCAGCCTGCTGCGTGCATAAGTACTAGTTGGCGCGTGTTGGCGTATGCGTAGCGAGCTAGCACCAGCAGCCTGCTGCGTGCACAAAGCCATGTACGCGTCGTGCGTGGTGATGATGTAGCTACTGTAAGTATCAACAAAAGGAAAACGTTTTCCTCCGTGTCAATAATCCGCACTTACTCTGGCACAAGAACTGGAGGTTTGCAATCCAGCCCGTTGGGTACTCGCTAGTCGCCCCCCCGGCAAAGCCGGTAACCACCGTGTCTGTGGGGCAGTTGAACGACACCTCGCCACCTGTCTGGGCGCCGACCCCGAACATGCTGTCCACAGCCGATCCCGAGCGGAACGGAATACTGGAGAAGCCTGCGCGGCGGGGCATACGCAAACGGGTCCGGACACATAGCTAGTAGGATAAATATATAACGTGACTCTACGTAGTTGCCACCGCTCATTACTAAGCTAGCTAGACGTCGGCGACCGTTTTGATTGCCTTTTTTTACTCGTTTTTTAGGCTCTGATCGATAGATATGATTCGATTATTGGCCTTCTTCTTCTTCTATTCTATGGGCCTTTTATCTTCTTCTGTCTTAGCCTGTGGCAGCTTGGGTATTACCTACTTCAGTGATTGCCGCACAATTCGGACACGT
Source organism: Yamagishiella unicocca (assembly GCA_003116995.1). Classification (NCBI taxonomy): domain Eukaryota; kingdom Viridiplantae; phylum Chlorophyta; class Chlorophyceae; order Chlamydomonadales; family Volvocaceae; genus Yamagishiella; species Yamagishiella unicocca. The sequence goes on along the minus strand of BDSL01000146.1, from coordinate 81,002 downwards.
TCGGACGACACATAGCTAGCTAGTAGGATACATGGAAACAATGCAAGCAAGGTAAGCAGTTGAGGCAATGGCGTCCACTACAGTATCTAATAGATATCGTCCTGCAAACTACATGGGTTGTTAAGCAGTCCCTGCCCACCACGCACCCTCCACTACCAAGCACAGCAAGCCGCATGCGTCCGGCACGTACCGTTAGCCTGGCTCGTAGTGCCGTCCGCCCAGCCTGGGTTGAAGTTCGGCTGCGCATCGATAGCGAGTGTGGAACCACCGCTGCAGGCCATGATAATCGTGCCCACCCAGGTGCTGCCGGTCCAATAACCTGCTGTGTACCACATACTGGGCTTGACATAAAAGGCCACGGCGTACTCGCCGAACGGGCAAACCCTGACCGTAGGAATCTGCACCACGCCGTCGTTGCTCCATGTCCCGTACGGCTCACTCCATGTTCCACCGGCAACTGTATGTACGTATGCGTACCACGAAAGAAAGACAACGGCTTATAAGGAAATTTATATATATGAATAATTTGTGCATGCCGTAAGCACACAGCCACACATTCCTCCGTCTTGTTCAGTGTCAGGCGATGCGCCCGATGGTTCGTTCTACCTCTTGGTCTGGAACCCACTGTAACCGCCGTTACAACAACATTCGTCCATAGGTAGATAGAAAGCACCGCAGGTAGGTATTGTAATAATGTAGGGTACGTAGGGCTCAGCAACGATCAGCAGCAGGTGTTCATAGTGTTTTTCGTTTTCACCTGCTGCGAACCGCACGTTATCGAGCTCCTAACCAAGTAATCCACGCACCGCAAGCAACCAAGCGCCTAGCTACACACCTGGGCAAGTTATGGTGAGGCTGGTGCCCACCAACACTGGCGATGAGGGGTTCCACTTGTTATCGATCAAGATTTGCGAAACAGTGGTGCGGTACTTCACCGCCACGGAAGAAAGCGAATCTGTGGACTTGAAAACGTAGGTGGTTGTCGTACAGCCATTGTTTGGAGGCGGAGTAGGTTTATTACTGGGGACGTCCGCACCTGCACGCAGGTACGTACGTAAGGAAACACAGGAACCAAGGTTGGTTGCGCCTGGTTGCGCTTATGTATCAATATTTACATATGATGGGCTACCTAGGAAATGTCTGTTAAACATGAAATAAAGTTCTACCTAGCTATACCCTGCAACTAATGAAACAGTAGATGTGTATGCCGAGATAAGCAAGGTAGGTCAGGCTAGACATGCCAAATATCCAACTATTTACTTACTCGTGACTTGGTATGGGTACATGGCGATGTTGCACATGCCACGGCTCCCTGTCGAGCCTCGGGCAATTCGAATGTAGCCATTCTCGCCCCAGTCGGATCCCCATGAATTCCGAACCAGCCAGAAGGGTGCATTGGTGTCAAAGTCAACTCCGGCGCCCACAATGACAACGGCGTGGTTGACATCGCCGCCACAGGTATCAGACGTGAAGACTCCACCCCCATAAAAGAACCAGCTATCGTCGGCGGTGACTGCTACAGCGATGGGGGCTTTCTTCAGGGCCTGGAGAGATGCACGGGTGGATGGGCAGGTTGTTTTCAGGAGACAGATACAGTAGATCTTGATCTGTAAAGCATGTACTACTAGGATGCTAACGATCGATGCATGCAGCGACGGCACCAGCAATGAGAGAACGTACGTAACTCTATGTCTGTGGGCAAGCAACAAGCATCCTACTGAAGAAATCAGCGCACGAGTTCGCCCTGATAATAGTGCGACTATACGTAGGCACGCATGCGTGGTATGGCATGCACGACACGACAGTCGTTACTTGGCTCACCTCAAGCATTGCGTTCTCGTTGTTGGATGCCAGCGCGGTGTACGATTTCAACTTGGACGCACTTGCAGGGAAGTTGGCGGTGGGGCAAGTGTCCTTCTGTGCCATGTATGGGTAGGAGGCACTCGTTGTAAGACCCTTGGACTTGATGTAATCGAACGCTGGGTCGTACCAGCCGCCGTTGCAGCCGCCATTAGCAGTGTTGCAGTCCACAAGTTGCTTCTCCGATAGAGAAATCACTTCGTTCGTGTTGATGAAGTGGCCGGCCTCCGTTACACACGCCGATGCGAAAGCCTGCAGCGACGGACATAACAATACGCCCCGCAATAATGCACGCAAGTGACGAAGTAGAACTGGACATCTCTGGAAACGAAAATGAAATGCATGTACGTATGTCATTAAGAAAGGAAATGGACTTCCGGCTCACGTCTGCGCATACATGGAGGATAACTGGATAACGTTGGATAACGTGGAGGATAACGTTGGGCATGCAACATACAGTTGGAATGCATGTGCGTGTATGTATGTATGGCCATACCGCGGACCTACCCAGCAGCTGCCGCAGCCGCCCTGGTTCTTGACCGCGGGTATGACCATAGACCAATCGGGCACATCGGAGGCATCGCCCTGGAGCAATGATCGGCTCCTGGCAGCCATCACCGTCCAGTTTCCAATCTCTCCAATCGCCGCATTTAGATGGACTAGAGACCGCCGACCAGAGGTTGGCTTCTTCAGCCCCAGCAGCTTTCCTCGCTCCGTTGAAGTGGCATCAGTGAACTTGTTGCAGGTTGCCTAGACGTACGACGACGGCAGACGGTGACGGTTGGATGCATAGTCACTTGGCGATGCATTTATGGTGATGAGCGATCCATATATATATGGATATGGATGGGGCTCGATGCTCGCCTATCTACGCGTAAGCCATATTTCGATCTGTGCAAGCATGACGCCGAGCCTAGCTCGCTTACTCACTTTGCAACCATTATGTCGTCCATTTCTATAGGTTCCTATAGGTTCATGTGTGCATTTCATTCTATACCACGCTGCTGCTTGGCGCTTTCATTCTATACCACGCTGCTGCTTGGCGCGGGTAGGCGCAGTGGTCACCGCCGATTATTGTTAGCTCACTTGTAACATAACTCTATGCGAAGGAAAGGTGCATCAAGGCACACACTGCACCCACCACATATTTCAGCTTCGTGTTGCTGTTCGTCTCTTTGATCTTGGCAAGGTTTGCTGAAAAGATGGACTGACGTGTCGAGTCAGCCTGCAACGCGGTGGCGGAAACAGAACATGTATGACGTACGACAACAGCGGGAATGTTGGACGAAGTAAGGCCGTTGGTGTCAGATAAGCGTTAGTGGATTAATAAAAATAATGATATTACGCCGGCGCCGGAGCCTGGCGTGTATTAAGGGGGTGGGGAACTGAGGGGCGGACTCGGCCCCTATCTATATGCCCGCTCCACCGGATTAGTGGATTTACAATGCCCGCATTGCCAACATTGTTAATGGCGGACGGGATGTATGCTGCTGCTGCTGCTGCTGCTGCTGCTAGCTGCATGTTATGCTAGCTACGTACTGCCAATTAAATCCGTCCGTCGTACACACCTACCTTGGGCATGGACACCTTCTTGAAGCTAACCTGGTAGCGCTTGTAGGCATCCACCGGATCCTGACGACGACATTAATAAACAGGGCGCGAGGTAGGAGGGTAAGTGTGCGTGTATATATGTATGTGAACCAGCCAATGAAATTACGGATGGACGGACGTTTTAAAACGTGCGTAAGCGTTTTCTTTTAGAAACATGGGAAAAAACACGTACCGATGGCCGATGGGCGGGTAATAAGTAAGTGGGCGGATGCATGGGTGATTGACGATGTATTAAGTTCTGTGGGGATGGAGCCCCCCGCGGAACCGGCCGGTTCCATATCAAGGGCATCTGCACGTCATCAGCCGCACATATCGCCGCTTTGGCATTTTCTAAGTAATATAATATTAATCGACTATTTTCCTACCTTCTGCTGCTGCTGCTGTTACTGCATACACATACACCATGCCAGGCACAAACCAATAATTACACACCGAGCGACCTAGGCTTCCGATCAGTGCGCACACACGTATGCGCACACATGTATGTTCCTCCGTCCTATCTCAAGATTATCGCATTTCCTACATATCTTACGAGACCATTGCAATCTGGTCCCTACACAAATTAGCACCACAATCTGGTCCCTACAAAAATATACGTATGTACCCGATGTGCCCGATGGTTCTACCTCTTGGTCTGGAGCCCACTGTAACCGTTATTACAACAACGTATTTACCTACCATGCCTTGAAGAGTAGCAACGATGCCGAGGCTTTGCGCCCGTAGCGAGGCCGTCTTTGTGACAGGCGCAGCGGAAACCTTGGTCGGCGGCTTGTAAGAGCTAGTCGTGGGAGCGCACACTACCAACGCGATCGTTAGCGCGGCGAGGAGCACAGATGCGCGTTGCACCGTCATCGCAGCAGCAGGCGATCGCGACGAAGTGTCGCCTCTCTTGGCCATCAGAACGCACAAACACTTGCGTGCGCAGCTGTAATATTAGGGTTTTCAACCAAGAAGGTATGTATGTTGTACCTGCAGCAGGTGTATGCAGGCGCCACCATAGAAATATGTAAGCACGCAGCAGATAGAAGGGGGCGTGTGGGAGCAAGGTTTTTGAAACGTTAGTTTGTATGCATGCGTAAGTATTAGCGCGGATGTGAAATAACGAATTGTTATGTCATGTCGATATATGAGCAAGGTAAGCCATCTGCTGCTGTACTTTTCTATTCATCAGGTATATTCTTTCGCAGTTTGTTCTTTTGTATCGTGCGGCGTGCGCGTGGGTGTATGTACAGCCTGCTGACGTGGCATACTGCTGCGGCTGTCGTCCGACACAACGCACGGCTGGTCTGTACCCATTTCGCCGACTATCCTAACACCAAGCCCGGGTACACGCATTTGTAATGGACACATATATGCGTGCTTCCGCGGCGTCCCCGAGCTCCCTTGGCTTTCCGGCGCGTTGCTGATTATTAGCCGTTAGTTCGGCCGCCGAAGGTCTAACGCGGCTACCTACTTTACTTGTTTGCGGTTGCCAGAATAAACGTATATAAACGATGCAGCGCCCGAGGTTCTAGGTAGGCGTACTCGCTACTACCACGCACTTACGGCATGCAAGCGTGCAAGCAGCCCGCCGGCATTCGCCCACCCTTCCTACCTGCGCTGAGCGAGGGAGTTCGATTTCGACAAAATGTATGTTGCAAGTAGGCTTCCTCTGGTTGAGGTAGACGTGTTGAAGTGTGCAGCCTAACGCCAGTGGACGTGAGTCCTTGCTGCAGGTCGCGCTTCAAAGCAGGTAGGTAGGTAGCACACGCAGCTGCAACAGGTACTGTGTGTAGGACAAAGTGCGTTTTAGATCCGCATGCATGTGCACATGTAGATGTACCTGATGTCCTAGCCTACAGCTCTCAGCGAATTAAGTACTTAAAGCTAGTCCCGTTGTTTGTCCCGTCCTCTTACGTCATCGCGCCCGCTCTTCGCCTGGACTTCCGCGGCATCACGCACAGTAGCAGACCCAGAGCGCACCGCGCGCATGCGGATTACGTTACGCCCTTTACACAGCGCTCCTTTATCCTTATTTTTATTTCTAATGACGTTTTCCTTGTTGAAAAAACGCAGGAAGATAGACTCTATCGACTCAATTCGAGTTGACGTCATGACGAGCTAATCGTAGGGCATCAAGGATCTGCCACCGATTCCAAACGATAGCCGTTTTTAGGAAAGCTAACGCAGATACATGCATGCGGCCGCCATTCAACACGTTCACGTGGATGGGTTATGCTCGTCAGCGGCTACCCGACAGAAGTACTGCTGCTGCCACAAGCCAGTCTGTCAGGGTCTGTCAGCTAATCGCTGAGTGCAGGGGCAGGGACCGAAGGATGCCGACGCGTCCTAGCGAACAATCCCAAAACCGAATCGCGATACAGTTATGCTATTTCAGTTTGGGAGATGTGCACCATGCACGCATCATCATAGTCCATGTTAGTTAGTTGCTCCCAGCCGCGTAGGTCCGGCAGCGAGGGTCTGGCAGTCCGACACAATTCGAAACCTGCTGGCGGCGACGCGTACGTGCGCAGTAATTGAAGAATGATGCCTTTCAATTCGTATCTGGTACTGAAGCTCTGAAGGGCTTCAAACGCCTGGCGGGAGGGCGGTGGGGAAAAGGGGCCAGTAGGGGCCCTTCGGGCTGAGTCCCCTGGACATTCAGCTGCCTGCCCACGCAGGGGGCCCAGCCAGCCGAAGCCTGGGCTGGTTTCTGAAGCCTGAAGCTCTGAAAGGCTTCAAACGACTGCCGGGAGGGGGATGAGGATTCAGGCTGAGACAGGTGGGCATTCGGCTGAATGGCATTGACAATACCTGGGACTTAACCACTTCTGTGGCAGTATGTAAAACGTCGACCGAAACAAGGACCCCGCGCGGTGTAGATAACTGGTTCGAGAGGCCAGTATTTTGGCGCAGAACTTGGTGGAGAACTTGATGAGGTGGCGGGAGATGGGATAGCGAAACGCGGTGACGCCCCGATCTGCCCGAATACAGACCTTGCACTTGTGGGCGAAGATGTATGCACCGGACAGGGCCATCAGCGTCCGTATCAGGATGCCGAAGTCGTGCCGCGCCGCCTCGGGGGACGACCGGAAAATGCGAGAGCACAAACGAACACCCGTTTGCCCGCAGACAAGAACATAAGCGCACAGACAATCCGCTAGCAAGTATATATTCTCCCTAACCGGACGCATGCGGGGCTGGGGGTGGGTGGCGGGTGGCGGGCCGTCACCAGCAGGAGGAGACAGAACACAGAGGAGACGGCGGTTGGCTGGGAGGGGGCCCGCCCGTATCTGGCGGAAGATGACTGTTCGGGTTGGGACGGCTGTGCAGCTGGCCGGGGTAGCGGAAGCTCGACGGGTGGCACATGGCTGGGCTGCATGTGCGAGAAGCGCTTGGGGGCGATGACGAGCATGTACAGCCACAGGCCCTTGCTGCCCTGCACCACATGTTCAGGCGACTATGGTCTGCAGCTGGGGTGAAGTCGAAGCCTGCCCATAAAGAGCTGTATGGGGTTGACCAACTTGCGGTCCGGATTGGTGAAGGGCGACCTGGGCGCAGGCCTGGTTGGTACAGGCGGACCCCGCCGGACGACCCTGCGTGTGTTGGGATGTGCTGGTCCGGGCCGCGCGCCTTGATTGCCATGGAGATTGGGCGGGTTACGGCTGCGGGCCTTATAGGGTCGGGCGGGGCTACCTAGTGGCCCTCTTGCTGTCCCTGGGTTCGATCTCCAAGATCGTGCCATCCGTCGTGAGGTGGTGGATGTTTGGGCCCTTCTTCGGGTTTTGCAGCAGTGCTAGCTAGTTGGGGCTTCCCCCGAAGGGTCGGGCCGCCTTGGAGCCTCGGCAGCCCTTTTTCCGGGTAATTTCCTGTCGTTTCGCTTTTTGTGTGAGGGACCGGACGACGTGGTGTGGGTCCATGATCAGCCCCTGCTGCGTGGCAGCAGGGTGTTTCCCTTGTTTCTCGTTTTCCTTGTCCCCGGGTGAGCTTGTCCTGCTCGGGGCTTGGGTTGTCTGGTATGAGAACGAAGCGGGCAGTTGTTATGGCTATACTGCGGCGGCGCTCCACTGATTCTCCCGTTGCGGGTCTCCTAGGTGTGTGAAGGAACCCTCCGGCCGGATCCGCGGATGGACAAGAATATAAGTACAAGAAAGGCGCCTTCACCTGTCTATGCACATACACGCGTTCGCTGCTTGTCGTATGTCATCATGCGGCTCTCGGTTTTTTCTGCTTCTGCTTCTCGTTTTGTATCGTTTTGTCTCTGTCAACGGTTTTCTGTGACATAGGTCGTGGGTGTACAGCCTGCTGGCGTGGCACAACGCGGCTGTCGCCAGGCGCACGCACGCCATCGCACGCTTGCTTGCTTGCTGGTTCGTTTTGGTTCCGTCCGAATAAAATCAGATATGTCCACGTGTGTACAAGTATTGTAATGAAATTCAAATAGTGTACGCTTCCATCCACGAACTCGGTTGGCGTTGCGCCCACCGAGGAATCATGCTTGCTTAGCCATTTGGCCAACGGTCGGTACGCGGCTACCTTACTTGTGTGTTATTGCTTGCCGGCAGCATGAATTTATCTCCCATACATCGGCCAATCCGGATCGGCTGCCGGTAGCAGCGCCCGAGGTAATAGGCGTACCCGCTCGCTCCTACTTACGCCGCAGTATTACGTCAGTGGGCCAGGGTGCGCCCGCCCTTCGCCTGGACTTCCGCGGCATGGCAGACCCACCGTGCACCGCATGCGTATTACGTTATGTGATTTACAAAGTGCTCTTATTTCCTTACATCCATTTAAAATGGCGTCTTCCTCGTACTAAAAACGCTCGAGCGACTCAACTCGAGTCGACGCCATACATAACGAATCGTAGGGCACAAGGATTACGCCGTTAACCTATTAGCCTACACGGATTCATATATGGCCGCCATTTAAGCACGTCCATTCGGGTTGGCTTGTCACTGGAGCTATCCGGTGGGTCGAAAACACCGTCGTAGCACCCGTCTGGACCAGTATCCGGCCCAATGTCAGGGGAGCAAGTTTCGATGTTTGGAGGATAGGGTCGGACAAGGAAAATAGGCGATTGGCAGGTACTAGTCTAACTGTTACAGTGGGCCCCAGACCAGAAGGTAGAGCCATCGGGCGCATCGCCTGACACTGAAAGAGATGCAGGGAGAAGAACAAACCAGTCAATCGAGGTATGGCAAACCACCAGGAATCCCGACCAAGGGGCCAGAGAACAAGCAGCGACACCAGCCAACCACGCAGGGGGACGTAGCCTAAATGGCCCCTACCAGCATTACATCAACTGCAGCCCAAGCAGCCCCTCAGTCAGAACAACCAGCAGAGCGCTTCATTAAGTCGAACAGAAGCCCTCCACATGCGCCCCAAGCAGAGTCCCCCCACAACGGGCCAGCACCCAGCCCGAAATAAGGGGGAGCAAATAAAAAATGAGTACTGCCTGATAGCCAGAAACAACATCGCCTGGTACTGTTTGGGTAACGCCTATAAGCGACGCCTGTTAACAGCTGTTAATTTTCAGCGCCGGTTTCATCGCCAATGAATGGTGTGGGCGCTGCGAACGAAGCTCGTCTCAGGCCAGTAAAATTGGAGCCCCTGACCGGCACCAAATCGATGGCGTCCTGCTTATTATTTGCCGTTGCCAACCAGCAGCAAGCAACGGCGGCGATCGCGTCCAGGGAGATAGGGTCTGCCCCAGACCCCCAAAAGTCGCGCCTCCCACGCTAGTAACTAATGCGCGTCCCACCCCCAGCCAGTCAGCCAGTCAGCCATCGGTTATATATTACGCCGTGCAATGTACGATGAGTGTAACCTAGCATCTCCGCCGCAGCACACCTTCCTGATACCATAAATACCCACAGTTCGCATTGCCTTTGGCTCCGTCACAATAAACAACGTATGTACACGCTGCTGCAGCTGCGTCCCAACGGTGGCGGCAACAGTTGCGCCAAAAACCGCACAGAGGCGCCTGAACGCGTTGTATCACGATGTTCCCACAGCACGATGTACCACCAGCACGCTCACGCTCCCACTCCCAGTGCGGCCCCACCAATACACCTCCGTGCCCACGTCAGAAACACTAGCCACCTGCTACCAGTTGGCCGGCCCCCGAGGTAGATGCGCCGACCACACCACAGCGCCCCACAATACCTCACTCACACGCACCCGCCACTAGCCGAGAACGGCTGCGTGCTACGCTGCGCGGCCGGCTGGCTGCCAGCCAGCTAGCTTCCCAGTCCCACAGCTACGTACTGCAGCCTCCTACATCCCAGTCCCAGCAGCTACTGCAGCTTCCTACATCCCAGTCCCAGCAGCTGGCGAGCGAGGCGGGAGATCTCGCTCACAGCCGGCTGCGTCGTCGATCCGACGCCGCGAGGGCCTGGTTGTGGAAGCACGACATGCAGTTGTTGCGGGCCCCCGTGGTGCCCAGCAGCGCGCACTCGCCGCATGCCTTTCCGTCCATGACTCCGTTCATGACGCAATCGAAGCACTGCTGGCGGGCTTGGAGCGCATCGGGCAGGCAGCGAGTCATCTGCGTGGGTGTGGTCCAGGCGTGCAGGGAGGTGTCGGGGAGGCACCGAGTCATCTGTGTGTCTGTGCAGGCACCGAGTCATCTGTGTGTCTGGGGAGGCACCGAGTCAACTGTATGTTACAGTGGGCCCAGTGGGTGTGTGGCCCGTCCAGGCCCAGGCGTGCAGGTAGGTGTCGGCGTGTGGGAAAGCGCTTACTAACGTGTCTACGTGTGTATGGAGGTATGTATGTATGTATCTCCCGGTTTGTACGGGCATGGCAGCAGCAGGGCAGTGACGGTATAATGGACAGCGGACGACAGGAAAGGGACGAGGTTCCCTTCCATAGAACCCGGGAAGGCGGGCAGCACCGACAGCACCAGCCGCAGCGGTAGCAGCAGCAGCGGCAGCGGCAGCAGTCGCAGCGGTGATGCAGGGGCGATTTCTTGGATCCTACCATGTAGAGGTTTCCCGTCAATACCCACCTACCCGCCTTCACTCAAGTCCCCTATTTCACCCAGCGCGCGTCAGTGCCGACCCACGGGTTTCCTCTCATAACTCCATCTCGACTCCAGCCAGCCAGGACAGCACAAGGCAAGCACGCGGCCCCCCATCCCGCTCATAACGCCCGCTCATAACGCCCGCTCATAACGCCCGCTTATAACGCCCGCTCGTAACGCCCGCTCGTAACGCCCGCTCGTAACACCCGCTCGTAACGCCCGCTCGTAACACCCGCTCGTAACACCCGCTCGTAACGCCCACGTACCGCTATGCAGTTGCCGCACGCCCACCCGTCGTGTGTGCCAGCGACACACGCAGCGCAACGCCGCGCCAGCTCCGGGTCGCCACCCACGTTGTCCACGTCGGCACAGTGCATGGAGCATGCCCAGGAGGTGCCTGCACGCGGGGGGGGCGGGGGGGGGGGAGAGGTTCGAGAGGAAACCCGTTAGGGCAAGGGGAGGAGGGAGGGCCAGGTCAGTCTGACTACAGACGGGCCCGTGGGGGCGAGTCAGCCTGAGTACCGACGGGGCTGTACGTGTGCTCCTGGGATGCTCGTCGGTGGGTCATGGTGGGGAGCATTTGGTGAACATGGAATCATCAGTGTGAAGCAGCTGCCCCACCCCAACCTCCCCTGGGGTTTCCTCTCATTTTCAAGTCGATTCCACCAAATTATTTTTACTTATTGCTTAAATGTCGACCATGGGTTCCCTCCCTTTGTCACTTTGCCGCCTAACACTACTCATCAGCCCCGCTCTGCCCACGCCACGATGTACACCAACGCTGAATTCTACCTTCCTAATTGCTTGGCCCGGTCCCGCCCGACCCGTCCTGTTGGATGGAGCACACTCGCCCTCCAGCGATTTCGCCACTGAATTTTCGCGCTGTGTTTCGATGCTGTGTTAATCCCCAACTGCATCAGATTTCCGCCTGCATGTGTGATGACGACACGCCGCTAGAAATCCGCTACAGCTACTGCATCTCCTCGAGCATCTCCTCACCCCGGACGCGGCGCTTACTACAGAGGCTGCAGCGTGGCTGCTTCGCGCGCGGATTTGCATAGCGGTGTAGCGATAGATGGTGATGGGAGCTAGCGATAGCCCGGCGAAGTCGTACGTACGTGGACCGCTGTTATGGCCGCGCTCGCTAGCTAGTTGGCGCCTTCTACGGCTTTACTTGTGGGCCCGATGTTCCGCTGCATGCTGCTGCTCGTCTTTTTGTCGGCGCGAGGTCAAGTAGTGCAACTGGGCAACGAGGCGCGGGTCGCTCGGTCCCCATTATTGGTATGGGGCACAGGGTGGTTCTGAGCACAGGGCTTGATCGATGAACCGACTGCGGAAGCTCCTCGTCCGGCCCCACTTCGCCCTGCCTGCTGCCTACCTCTAGGCGCCGCCTGCGGCACGCACTGCGTCAAGCACACGTCCTGCACGGCCGCGTCCATGGAGCCGTAGTTGGCGCACTCGTGGCAGCTGTAGGGGTTGAACCCAGGTTCTCTCATGGCCGCGACACAGGAGCGGCAGGCGCTGGCGTTGAGGATGCGGCCGGCGGTGGAGCAGGCCAGGCAGGGGAGGTCGGTGGCGGCGCAGAGCGCCGCCGGGGGCGGGCTGATGACATGGAGGGTGTGTGCGGGGGGGGGCAGGGTTGGGGGGAGGGGTTGGGCGGAGAGGAGATAGCGGCAGCCCCTGGTCTGGAACATAAGGCGGAAGGGGAAGCTAGGAGGGGCAATGGGGATGCGTGCGTGTAGGGCGGCCGCGGCCGGGAATGCGTGGGGCGGGGGCATGAGAGGAAGGAAACCCGTGGTGGGTCGGCACTGAATAGGAAAACCAATTAGGTAGGAAACGTTGAGAGGGGGCCGGAGGATTGTGGATGCGGGCCGAGCGTAGTTCGTAAGGCCGAGGGTATGTCGTATGGAGGCAGGCTGTTCGTTTGGGAAGCTAAGGTCGATGAAAAGGAGAGCCGACGGAGATGACGGGAAAAGGGGGGCAGGTGAAGACCCGTGCCTGCAGGCGGCCGGGAGGTAGAGAGGGATTGCTGGTGCCAGCGCGCAGATGTGGTACCAGCAGCACTTGGGGCGACAGATAGAGATCAAGTTTCTGCTTCTGTATGGTTTTACGCTGAGCGCAGGTTAAGGTCGCAATGAAGGGAGCGAGCGAGCGAGCGAGCGGCGAAGGAGCCACGCCTACCGATAACTGTCACGCCACATCGCCCCAGATACGCCACATCGCCCCAGATACGCCACGAAGACTAACCTGGTGGGGGGCGGCTGCAGCGGCGGCGGCCTCGGGGCTGAAGCCGGCGGTGAGGGTGAGGGCGGTGCCGGTGCGGGAGGGAAGGGTGAGGGTGAGGGCGGTGCCGGTGTGGGGGGGAAGGAGGGCGAGAGCGGGGCTGGCGAGGGTGGCGGAGTACCCGAAGGCGCCGCCGGTGACGGAGCGGGGGGGGAGCCCGAGGGCGGCTGCGAGGTCGCGGGCGGGGCTTGCAAGGCGCAGCTTGACGTGTCCGTTGGGTCGAAGGCGCACATGGCGGGCGGGAGGGCGGGCGTGCCCTCGTCTGTGAGGGGGCTGCAGGAGCCGGCACAGTAGCCGTCCCAGCTGCAGCTGGCGGCCAGCAGCGTGGAGGTCACCTCGGCCAGGCCCTGGGGTCGCGGTGGGGGGGGGGTCGAGAAAGTCCCGGGGTTGGGGTGGGGTGAACCCGGGATCGGGGTGGGGTGGGGTGGGGGCACAAAGACCGGTTACACGAAATGGGTATAAGAGCTGGCGCATAAAGACCGGGGGGGAAGCGAGTAGACCCGGTTACATACACCAGGGGGCCGGGCGCAGCGCGGTGGGTGAGGCAGGCGCGCACAGCGCGCGTAATGCGGCGGTGGCCAGTGGAGTGGGTGTCAGGCGTGTTTGGGGGGTTACATAAAAGAACCGTGTTTGGTGGTGGGGGGGTAGTGCAGACCTCCAGGCCAGGGTGGCACTACCTACCGGTCGCCGCCGCCGCCCACCACAAAAGGCCGTCGCGTCGCGTCTCCTTCACCTCGCGTCGCCGCACCCATTAATTGATGCGCGAACCCCCCCCTGGAGTGCCGTACTTCGACCACCTCAGTTTCGCCACCCCTAGTCGGGCGCCTCTGATTCGGTCACTCGGGCGCCTAGTCGGTTACTTGGGCGCCTAGTCGGTTACTCGGGCGCCTAGTCGGTTACTCGGGCGCCTAGTCGGTTACTCGGGCGCCTTACCCCTAGTCGGGCGCCTTTGATTCGGACACTGCCCGTACGTGCGCGCTGTCAACAGCCTCCATCACAACGCACCAGCCCACCCACCGCCCCGAACTACGTCGCTCGCTCACCGCCAGCGCCCCAGTGAAGCCCGCATTGTAGTCCAGCGCAACCTCGTTCTGCGGAAAAAGGGGGGTTACAGAAAATGGGGGGCGGGGACGGACACGCGAGTGCTGGGGGATTGAGACGGACGAGTGCTGGGGGGGGGGTTGTTCTCTGGAGAGGAAACCCGTGGACGAGTGGCGATGGATTGAGAGGAAACCCGAAAGGGGCCCGGGGGGAGGGTTAATGCAATGCATCCAGCACCCTCTCCGTCTCGCTGGCGTTTGCAAAGGTGCCCCCAGTTATAAACCTCTTGACACCCCCCGAACCGACCGACCCATGCCATACCTTGACACCCCCCAAACCCACCGACCCATGCCGTACCTTGACACCCCCCGAACCGACCGACCCATGCCATACCTTGACACCCCCCAAACACACCGACCCATGCCATACCTTGACGTAGTCGCTTCGCACGTCCTGATACGCATCCAGACGGTCAGGCCCGCCCACCAGAGCGCCGTACAGAATGTTGGGGTTGGGCCCTGCAGCGCTCTGCGGGATGAATGGGGGGGAGGGGTGTATGAGAGGAGACCCATGGGTCGGCAACGAAAAGTAAAACTGATGTTAAGAAGCGGTTGGAATTGCATGCTGGAAAGCTTGGTTTAAGGGTGGGCATGAAGGAGCGAACGGTGCGTGGAGACTCAGGTACTGAATCCCACAGCGGCACAGCAGCACTGGGGGGGGGCTGGGGGGAAGGGGACAGAGCCGATATCCCGTCCAAACTCAACCCTGCTCGTCCTCCCCACCCACCCTCCGCTTCTCCCGGAGGCTGGCGGACAGCCCCCTAAGGATGACGCAGCGCCCCCCTCCCAACCTGCTGCCCCCTCGAACCCAACCTGCTGCCTGCAACGGCCACTGCTCCCCAACCACTGCTCCCCAACCACCATAAGGCCCCACCAGCGCGGACCAGTCGCATGGGACGCTGTGGTTGGAGTCGCAGCTGGAGCTCTTGTGGATGGGCCGGGTGGGTGAGGCATGGTAGGGGGTGGGTCTGGCGGGGGAGGGGTGGAGGGCGCGTGGGGAGGGGGGCAAGGGGGCCCGGGGTTTTCTTGGGTCAAGCAGGGGCAGGGAAGTACGTCAGGAGTGTGTATGTACGGCGCCCATTGGTTAGGTCGTTGATGATGGTGGTCGTCGTGATGATGATGATGATGATGATGATGATGATGATGATGATGATGATGATGATGATGATGATGATGATGATGATGATGATGATGATGATGATGGTGGTGGTGGTGGTGGTGGTGGTGGTGTGGGGGGGGTGGGGTGGAATTGGAATCGGCAAAATAACCGTTTACGCGACGGGACAGGATAGTTGGCGCCATGGTGGGGGCGGGTGGGGAGCAGCGCGGTCAACTAGGATTGCGCCAATCATGGTAGTGGCTGTGGTAGTTGTAACTGTAACAGTGGGCCACAGACAATTGGTGGTGGTGGTGGGTGATGGTGGGTGGTGGTGGTGCTGCTGCTGCCCACCCGCACCTCCCCCCCTCCTCCCGGTCCCTCACTTGTAGCCGGCCACGAAGCTCTGGTTCTTGTAGTTGCTGCCCAGGATGTACGACATCTGCCGCCACGCCCAGCACCGCCGCTGCTGCTGGGTGGTTCCGGAGGCCGAACTGGGGTTGCCCCGCGACACCAGCAGCGCCGCCATCGCCATGTTGGCTGCGCAGAGATGGGGATTATAAGCATTGTTATATTTAGGGATTTATTATTCTATTGTAGGGTGTTAATAATATTTAGGAATGTTATATATTTAGGGTAAATATTCTACTGTAGGATATTATTATATTTTGGGTATATTTTGGGTTATACTTAGGGTTCGGATGCCTGGAGATTTAGGGTTACAAGCAGGAAACAACGGCACCGAGTGGCAGTCGACGAGACCCCATCAGGGGCAGTAACATTCGCACGAGGCTCATGTCGCGGCGCCTGTACATCGAAGCTCCGAAACCTACCCACGCACACAAACCCACCAGCGCCCCAGAGCAACGAAACAAACCCGAACACATAGGCGGCCCACCCCCAACCTACGTCGTGTAACCGGGTCTTCTCGGCACCCAAGAACCCGCTCTATCTCCTCCCCCAACCCCCTCTCCACCTAGCTTCCTTTCCTCTTTTCCTCCCGTGCCGTAGTGCGCACCCGCACCACTGCACACCCGCCCACAGCCCTTTCCAACCCACGGTTACTCCTCTCCAGCTGCACACGGCTACCAGAGCACAGGCACAGCCAACCTCAGGTAGGTGCTGCTGGCTGACGGCGAGCCCCCCATCCCCCCACCTGCCACCCGGGTGGCTCCCTCACCTGGTCCCCATAGGCCCCCTCACCTGTTCCCCACAGCCCCCCCACCTGCCACCCGGGTGCCCCGGCCCCCCCTCCGCGGATAATATTTCACCCCCCACCTGCCCACCATAGGGCCCCCCTCACCTGCACAGCGGGCGCTGCCCCACTCGGTGTACCAGGCCAGGCCCCCTGGAGTGTAGCAGACCTGGTACTCGGGGGAGGAGGCCGTGCACTGGGAGATGCTGTCGGGCAGCCACCTGTACGGCAACAGACAGGCGGACACACACACGGCCGCACTCGGTTGGTGGGACGCTTTCGGCTACAGCACCGCAGGCAATCAGCAACCGGCGGTCCGCGTGGGCCGGCATGCAGGGTGACAGGTCCGGGGTTCGAGTCGCGTCACCGGCTGCGTCGACATCGGCTGCCCGACCTGCCTGACACTCCCATCCCGAGTACGGCAACGTGACGTGTCACTCCCGCAGCCACAAGGCAGTTCGCACAGCCCTACGGGGTGGGCTGATGTGTGGCCGTGCTGCTGCTGCTGCTGCTGTGAGGCCTCGCCCGCGCCCGCAAGCACCCTAAAACCCTAAACTCCTAATACTCAAAACCCTAAAACGCTGCTGCTATGAGGCTTCGCTCCACGTCCCCTACACCACCTTCCGCGCACTCCGCATGTCTCCTCTTATACGGCGATGCGATACACGCGGTCATCCCCTCCTCATTCAGGTCCGTAATCGTGAGGTCGTACGGCAGCCCCTACGCTGCGCAACTCCCCCCTAACATTCCGTCCCTCTCCCACCCCCCCAACCCCTCCTCGGAGCACCACTAGGTCACCGAACCCCCCGGGGCCGTCGCGGCACCCACCCTGACCAACAAAACCCTGAAACCCGGCTCCCCCACCCAAATGCCTCGCCAACCCACGTCAGCCTAGCCCCCCGCCCAACTACTGCACTCGACGCCCTTCCTCCCCTCATTCTCCTCTTCCCCCCAAACCAAAACACCCAATCCAGCCCGCCGCCCTTCCGCCCCCCTTCCGGCCCCCTTCCCCTCCCCTCGCGCCCGCCCCACCTGTTAAGCACGTAGTTGATGTGTTGATCGTAGCGCCACGCCATCGTCTCGCCCCCCGCGCCCACGTCCCTCATCAGCAGCGTCGCCAGCGGGAACACGGCCGCCCACGAGATGGCGTCCCGGAAGTACTCGTCGCTGCTAGCGGCGGCGCCCCAGATGGACACCGCCTCGGCGCAAGCGGAGCTGGCGGCGGCGGCGTCGGCGGCGCCGGTGTCCACGTCAGCACGGCACAGCCACGCCGCCGCCCAGGCCAAGTCGTCGCGCCAGCGGCTGGTGCCGTACATGATCTGGTACCCGGCCGGCGGCCCTCCCCAGCTGCGGGCGTCCAGGGAGGGGGCGAGGGGCGGTGGCGAGGGGCGGGAGGGTGAGGGGCGTTTAAGGCGGACCACTGCACGAACCCCAACACCGGTGTGGTGTTTGCGTTTGGGTGCGAATGGTTGGAATGGTTGGAATGGTTGGAATGGTTGGAATGGTTGGAATGGTTGGAATGGTTGGAATGGTTGGAATGGTTGGAATGCTTCGAATGGTTTGAATGGTTCGATTGAACCGGGCAACCCAGGGTCAGCTTTGCTGCTTTGTCGGCCTGCTGGCTCCCTCCTCGCCACCGAGCCGCCTGGCTGGTTTGGCTCTTGGCTGGTTTGGCTCTTGGCTGACTCACGAGTTTGGCAGCAGCTTGGCGAACTCGAACAGCTGCCGGGCGCTGGTGAGCAGCAGCTGGGCCTTATCCGGGTCGGAGTGGGTGCCGGGGCGCAGCAGAACCAGCGCGGCGCTGGTCATGCCTGCCACGGCCTGAGAGGGGGCGAGGGCGGGGGGGGGTCCCAGGGGCGGGGTGGGGTCCCGTGGGCAGGGTGGGGTTCCGGGGGTGGGTGGGGGTCCCGTGGGCAGGGTGGGGTTACGGGGGCAGGGTGGGAGCCAGCGTGCGCGGACAGCGTGGGCGGACAGCGTGGGCAGGGGGTCATCCAGCGACGGGCAGTGGGCTGCTGGGGCCACCGTGTCGTCGGCATGGCGAGCGAATGAAACTGCGGGCCGGCCCACTCGCCTCTGATACGACGTCTGCGCCCTTGTCCTGCTGCGACGTGATGACGTACACAGGCCGCCAGCCCACGCTGCCCTCCGCGCCGCCCTCCGGCTGCTGCTCGGGCCGGCCCCAATATAAGTCGTGTTCGGTGTGGCCATCCCCCACCTGCGGGAGGTTTGGGGAAGGTTTAGGGTTTTACCCGTGCTACCCGTGCTACCCGTGCCATACTACCGCAGCCAACGGCACTCAGCACCCCCATACCCCGCCCAACGACACAGCCAGCAGCCCCTGCTCCCCTGCCGTGTGTCGTACACACGGGTTACTTCGCCATCCCCCATTTTTCTCCTCCGCACCAGACCACTGTTCCCTTCCCCCACCCCACCGCCCATGGGGGGTGGGCCCACCCACTGGTTGCGCCTCTCTCCTCCCCGCCCCACCGCCCACGGGGGATGGGCCAACCCACTGGTGGCCTCTTCCCCCCCCCCCACCCCCACCGCACTTGAGCCACAAATGCGTTCTCGGAGGGCGTTTCGCTGGCGTTGTAGTGGCACTTCAAGAGGTACGACGCCACCCAGTCGATGTTCCGTACGGCAACATCCCAGTGCCCGGAATCGCGGTACGCGGTCTCCCACGCCAGGGCGCCGTACGCCAGCACGGACGCAGTGACACCCAGAGGAAGGTGCAGCTTAAGGTGGTCTGCGGGGGGATATTGCGCGGAATGTGTCGCACCTATTACAGAGGATATCGTTTGCGTACATAACTACAAATGCCGGCGGACGCGGATCGGTGTGGTAGGGGGAATGAGGGGTGGCGTAAGAGCCGTTTCCACAACGGGACAGGATACTTCGCACATGGTCGTCGGGAGGGGGGGGGGCGCGGCAGGCGCGGTGGCAGGAGGGGCGGGAGCGGGGGCGCGAGGGGGAACGGGTGTGGTATGCGCGGGCTGGCGGGTGGGCGGTCGCGACGGTACAGTATACCGTCACAGCGGTATGCCGCACCGTTGCCCGCGCGCTGCAAATATGAACTACGCAGTCGCCGCACACCTGCGACACCCGTTCCCTGACAACTGCTGCCGAATCCGACCAACTAAACAAAGCCCAGGCTCCACACGCCACCACCCACAAAAACATATGAACGCGCCCCGCCCTCCGCCTCCTGTCCCTCTCCATCCAATATTTCTTTGCCGACTTTGTTGCTCCTCGGGATTTCTCTTCACCCACCGCCACCTGTTCCCTTCCGCGTGGACCCGTATCTCTGGAACATACACCGTCCCCACCTCCGGCGTCGTACCAGCCACCAGACAGGTCAACGCCTATAGCGTCCGGCCCGCTGCCGTCATTGGTGTGGCTCCGATTGCGCCATCCGCCCTGAGCTTGCGACGCACGTGACCAGGTCGGTACCTCTCCTGCCATCTGCGCCTCATAGAATCTGGGAGCATGCACAACGAGGGTGCGGCGCGATAGAGGGCTTCTCACAATATGCGCACTTCGATACAAGCAAATCTGGCGCTTTACGATTGTTACTCGGTCGTTCCTAAGATTTGGGCGGTGGACACCAGCACGGGGAACCACAGCCTCCTTGGATATCCCATCAAATGCTTCCTAATTTCCAAATCTTTCACCGTACCTGTACGAGAGACCAAGAAGATAGCCGAAATCGTGTTGGAACAGCGACGCATGGCCAACGGAGACGCTCAGCGTAGTCGCCACTAGTATTGCATAAATCTTGCTTATATAGCCCGGCATCCTATGTTACCGATACATATGGCTCTTCCGTCGCGATATTCACGCCACTGTCGTCCTTCCGGTCAGTGCCCTGGGCTATGGTTTCTAGCACAGCCTATGCAATGGTTATTTTTTTTCCACATATTCAGCAGACTTAAGTCGCCATAGTGCTCATAGGTACCCAACAGGGTTCGCCAGCAGAAGGACAAAGACCGGTGTACATCTGTGATTACAGGTTTCAGGCGCGCTTAAAGCGAGTATATTCCCTTGCATTGTGTCACCCAGCGCGTACCGAGATTGTTCAGTTGCGTGTCGTACGGTGATATCGTTGCGGTCTTGAACCATAACAGCACTGGCAAATTGCCATTCACATTCCAGGACCATGCTACCATGCCAATACTGCGTTAGTGTATGTAGATGCTGCGCTCTTGGACGTGGAGCTTGTCTTTGCCGCCCGCTGCCGCTTCCCCCTGACACGATCAGCCCGTATAACTCCTTTTACGGGCACCCACTAACAGAACCTGGTTCGAGCGCTACCAAGCATCCACCAGGAAACCCCATAGCATCTATTGGCCCTCTAATTTACCTATATTTACTGTTGATTGCTGTCAACTTACGTCGTCTCCAATGTTTCTCCGCGACCGGGCCGCGGCAGGATTACCGGCTTGCGGCCGTCACTTCCTAGACATAGGCCCTCTCCATCATTGGATGAGTTGGTGCGATCCGCCTTGGGAGCAATGGAGGCGGTGCAATGGTGCCCAAAAGCGCTTACTCTGACCTTGACTTCCGGGGACCCGAACGCCGCCGGGGACCCGAACGCCGCCGCCGCTGCCGCCACCGGACATTCAGTAAGTATTCCTCAAGCTGAGTCCACTCGCTTCCGCGTTTCGAACATACGTCGCTGAGCGTTAGTCGGCGTTAGCCCGCTTGAATTGAAGACGAATATAGTACGTCTGTTCCACGATCAAGTTCGGCGTCGTCTGACGCCCTTCGTTCCTGGCTGGTATCTGATGATGTAATTTAAAATGACCGCAAACCCAGGACAAGACGCGTGTCCGTGGCTTCATTACAATGACCGCAAACTCAGGACAAGACGCGTGTCCGTGGCTTCATTGCAATGACCGCGAACCTAGGAAAAGACGCGTGTCCGTGGCTTCATTGCAATGACCGCAAACCTAGGACAATACGCGTGTCCGTGGCTTCATTACAATAAATGACCGCAAACCTAGGACAACGTGATGGATGCCCGGGCCTGCACGACATACAGCCACGATCCAGCAGTGTAGTAATCGCCGTTTGCGTTAACATGGATCGCTTCGACTTGGCTGACGTGAATGCCGGGGTGAAGCTGTGGAGCCCGAAGATTGCGGACGCCATCGCCGGCCAGGGCTACGACCCAAGCACCAAAGTCTGGGCCTCGCTCGGTCCCGTCATCACCCTGTCCGCCGAACCACCCGACGGATGCTTATGCTGTTGCCTGCCGTGCATTACGCCCGGCCCGCCCCATGCATGGTCCTCCAACGCCCTTCTACCTCCCTTACTTCCATCATGCGCTGCTGACTCAATCAAACTTTGATTGCGGTGATAACCTGATCACTCCGAACACCACCTGGCCGCCGCCGCCGATTCCACCCTGGCGTCCCCTGCTGCCTCCCTCCCTCCCTCCCTCCCTGCAGGTGATCGCCACCTGTCGCGCCCTCTTCAAGAACGGAAAAGCACCTGGCCAAGTGCTCACCCGCTCCGCCTTCCACGACTCAATGTATGGCCGTGAGC
This sequence comes from Yamagishiella unicocca, assembly GCA_003116995.1. Lineage (NCBI taxonomy): Eukaryota > Viridiplantae > Chlorophyta > Chlorophyceae > Chlamydomonadales > Volvocaceae > Yamagishiella > Yamagishiella unicocca. The sequence continues at coordinate 59,307 of BDSL01000146.1, read as the reverse complement.
GTACGCAACTGCCCGACCCCAGTTGCGGTTGTGTGGATGCATCGCTGCTGCTGCTCACCATCCAGGAGCTGGATGGCCCCACGACCAAGTAAGGGTAATGACTCGGCTCTACGGGTGTTATTCACTCGGCTCGTCCAAACTAATGTGAGTGCGCTTAGGACACTCGCTTGGCACGCATGCAGGAACTGGTGTACGCAGCACGTTGTAAGTATAGCAACTGTTTACAGCGGGCCCAGTCTAGATAGAAGGTATGGAAAGAGCCATCGGACGCATCTGGCGCATCGCCTGACATACACTAAAAGAGATACAGGAAGAAGAACAAACGGCCGTGGCTGACCGAGAGGTGTGTGACAAAGTGACAGTCGTGTTTGGAGTGGCCATGCGATGGGTGCAGCTCCATTGGGGGAGTATGAATGAATAAACCGGGATGCCGGTGGCTGTGGGATGCGAGTGGAATGCGAGGGGAATGTGTTTAACGGCTTTTATTTACATATGTATGTTGTGGATGCCGTGTATTGAGCCTCTGTGCTGGAGGCTTGTACAACGGGAGCAATCAACGGGTCTTGGCTTGCACAGACCCTTCGACCCAACTGTACAATGGCTATACTGTAAACAAACTTCATACCGTGGCCAGCGGGCAGTCTCCGGCAATTTTATTCCATACAACCCCGAATCAATCAGAGAGGCGAGTCATGGAATCCAGTACATACCTGTTGGTCTGGAACCCACGTAACGTGCTACATACTAATGCTACATACCGCGCGCACTGCACTTACTTTCGTTAGGCATGTTGAAAATAAATGGCATCCGCCTTCCCTCCTACCATATACCGACGAACCTCGCTCCACAGGCTTGCTTGTACCTACGTACACTGCGCCACCAGCCGTCGCTCGCTACCGCGCAACGGTTCTCGTCAAAACTCTGAGATGAGTTGGATGAGTGATTCCATCCCGACTAGCATCTTGCTGCATCACTGCAATTATGAACTATGTACTTCCTCAGTATGTTCGAAGCGACGAGTCCCTTGCTTTCAATTCGATAAAGCGCGCACCCTATGGCAGCCTAAAGTGGAACCACATCTGTTCTTCAAAGAATGTGGTTACCCGGCCTGGTCATGGCTTGCTGCTGGACAGCGGCTTCGCTGCAGCGACGTTGCTTAGCTTGGTGCCTTGCAACACTGCGTGCGAGCAAAAAACACAAAAAAATGAATCGCGCCGGGTCAATGGGGTCGCGCGGCTAGACAAGCTTTCCAGTGGGTCCCTGTAACCATGCCCCCTTCTCGGATCATAATGGTTGTAGTAGTACTTGATACAGTGGGTGATGATGACTACTATGGGCCATACGCATAATACACACAAACCCATGCACGTGGCACGTGGATCAGTCCTCCCGCCCACACACAAGACGCGATATTTTATAATCAACAGTGATGAATTGCCATGGCCAGCAGGTATGGTAGGCCTCGGCTGGCGGGAAGCCAATCCTGGCCTTGCCCATGGACAATCCAAAAACAAAGGACGTACGGACGTACGCATGAAGTGACGTACGGATGATGGCAACCAACGTGGGTGAGCGAACGACGCACGCAGCCTATCCGAATTACACGCAAGGACTAACGTACCTCCGTTCACGCAGGGCGGCAGAAACACCTTGTCTCCCGACTTCACGTTGCGGTTGATGGCCGGGTTGGAGCGCATCAGCTCCACAATTTCAACGCGCTTCGTAGCCGCAATCGAAAACCAGGTGTCGGTGGCGGTGGCGACGTAAGCGCTGCAGGAGAGGCCCGAGGCCACCCGTACGAAGGGGCTTGAGCGCAGGGCGCGCAGCTTGGTCTGGCTGTTGAACGGATCTGCACGCAAAGGAACGAAGGCACAATGGGCGAATTAAATCTTGCCTTGTTGCTTGGGGTTGTTGTTTTCGCACGTGCATTTATTTTGCACAGGACGAGCGAGTGACTAGCTGCGGACGCTACATATGGCGGGAGGGTCTGATCCGCACACTTACTCTGGCACAAAAACTGGAGGTTCGCAAGCCAGCCCGTTGGGTACTGGCCAGGAGACGCCCCCCCGGCGAAGCCGGTAACCAACGTGTCTGGGGGGCAGTTGAACGACACCTCGCCACCTGTTTGGGCACCGACGCCGAACATGCTATCCACAGCCCAGCCCGCGCGGAATGGAATACTGGAGAAGCCTGCGCAGACCATTCGGATGTGAACACATGGAAAACATAGCTTAGGATTGAGGCAGGTAGGAGAGTTATTGCTGAAATAAAATTAAGCAAGGCAGCAGATAGACTGATGCATGTTCCCGAACGTCAGGTGTGTGCTCACTTATTACGCACTTGCTGCGACTATCTAATAACCAGCAGAGAACAAAGCATGCGAGAGATCCAAATAACCCAACCGCCGCCATTTTCCTACTCTAATGCCATCACCGCCGCCGAGCACAGAACGCATACGTCCGGCACGTACCGTTGGCCTGGCTCGTAGTGCCGTCTGCCCAACCTGGGTTGAAGTCCGGCTGCGCGTCGATAGTGTGTGTGGAACCACCGCTGCAGGTCATGATGATTGTGCCCACCCAGGTGCTGCCGGTCCAAGCATTTGCTGCGTACCACTGACTGGGCTTGACATAGAAGGACACGGCGTACTCGCCGAACGGGCACACCCTGACGGTGGGGACCTGCACCAAGCCTTCGTTGTTCCATACCCCGTATGGTTCACTCCATGTTCCACCGGCAACTGTATTTGTATGCGTGGGTGCAGCAGGCAGCAGGCAAACACGCGCACATTATTATTATGTAGGTAATAACGAGGAACGCATGTAAGCAAGGGCACAGCGCCACGCACGCGCGCAGCAGATAGACAAGAAGCAAAGGTGACGCACGAAGTAATGTTTTAAGGTCACCTATGGGTGCGCGTAGACAAGTTGGGTTGGCTCGCATGCCTTCTTTGAGGGCAGCGAAAGAAATCCCTGGTTTCGCCTTCAAGGTACATACGCCAAATAATAAACGCATCATGTGTGCATGTACACGTGATTACTACAAACGGCAGCTGGCAGAGCAGCAGCAGCTTCCGGGGTAGCAGTGACGGTAGCTAGCTTCGGAGTTGCATGGTGCGCGGCGGTGAGTTGCGGTGGGTTAGTTGCATTGTAAGCAACATTATCAAGGTAGCTCACATTTCCGTACGTCGCTGATATGTCGAACAATAGGTAATAATAGGATTAATGCGCGTTCACAATTGAAGTAAAGCGTTCAGATCTGAATGCATGTACGATGTACTTCTGTATACAGCGGGATACAATTGTACACTTGCAAGTAATGTCGTCGCACCCAGCCGCCGCGCACACGCACGCACGTCCGTAAACGAGCAAGTAACCCACGCACCGCAAGCAAGCCTACCTGGGCATGTTATGGTGAGCCGGGTGCCCACCAACACTGATGTGGGTGTCAACTTGTTATCGATCAAGATTTGCGAAATGGTGGTGCGGTACTTCACCGCCACGGAAGTAAGCGAGTCTGTATCCTTGAAGACGTAGGTGGTGGTCGTGCAGTCGTTGTTCGGCGGGGGTGTAGGTGGTTTATTGGGGACGTCCGCACCTGCACGCACGCACGCACGCAAGGCAGGAAACACAGGAACAAAGGTCGGTAGTGCGCATCTACGCATCGTATGAGCTGCGAAGTTTTGGCCATAGGACGGACTTGCTTGCTTGCTTTGCACGAGTGTTCCAGCACACACAGCATATGAACACGCACCCAGCCAAGCAATTGACAAGAGCTATGCGCGTGCATGCGTGCGACAGCGGATGCTATGGGAGCTGACCGTCCGGCGTACCGCAACGGATGGGAGCTGACCCTCCGGCTGCTGCTGCTGGATGTCACTTACTCGTGACTTGGTATGGGTACATGGCGATGTTGCACATGCCACGGCTCCCGGTCGAGCCTCGGGCAATTCGAATGTAGCCGTTCTCACCCCAGTCGGATCCCCACGAGTTCCGAACCAGCCAGAAGGGTGCATTGGTGTCAAAGTCAACTCCGGCGCCCACAATGACAACGGCGTGGTTGACGTCGCCGCCACAGGTATCAGACGTGAAGACTCCACCCCCGTACGTGAACCAGCTGTCGTCGGCGGTGACTGCTACAGCGATGGGGGCTTTCTTCAGGGCCTGGAGAGATGCGGTGGGCAGATTGTTTTCAGGAGATAGATCTTGATTTATAAAGCATGTACATGTAATAATGACTAGGATGCTAACGATCGATGCATGCAGCGACGGCGGCACCAGCAATATTAGTACGTACGTAGCTCCATGTCTGTGGGCAAGCAACAAGCAAGCATCCTACCTACTGAGGCAATCAGCGCATACATGAGTTCGCTCTGATAATAGTGCGAATACAAGCACGCATGCGTGGTATGGCATGCACGGCACGCACGACAGTCGTCAGTTGGCTCACCTCAAGCATTGCGTTCTCATTGTTGGATGCCAGCGCAGTGTACGACTTCAACTTGGACGCACTTGCAGGGAAGTTGGCGGTGGGGCAAGTGTCCTTCTGTGCCATGTATGGGTAGGAGGCGCTCGTTGTAAGACCCTTGGACTTGATGTAATCGAAGGCTGGGTCGTACCAGCCGCCGTTGCAGCCGCCATTAGCAGTGTTGCAGTCCACAAGTTGCTTCTCCGATAGCGAAATCACTTCGTTCGTGTTGATGAAGTGGCCGGCCTCCGTTACACACGCCGATGCGAAAGCCTGCAGCGGACATAATAACACGCCCCGCAATGCAAGTGATGAAGTAGAACTGAACATATCTGGAAACGAAAATGAAATGTACATATTTTTTTAAGAAAGGAAATGGACTTATGGATTACCTCTGCACTTATAGGGAAGATAACTGCTGCGTGCAGTGCGTTCTTGCGTTAGGCATGCAACATATAGTTGGGATCCATGTGCGTGCGTGTATGTATGGCCATACCGCGGACCTACCCAGCAGCTGCCGCAGCCGCCCTGGTTCTTGACCGCGGGTATGACCATAGACCAATCGGGCACATCGGAGGCGTCGCCCTGGAGCAATGATCGGCTCCTGGCAGCCATCACCGTCCAGTTTCCAATCTCCCCAATCGCCGCATTTAGATGGACTAGAGACCGCCGACCAGAGGTTGGTTTCTTCAGCCCCAGCAGCTTTCCTCGCTCCGTTGAAGTGGCATCAGTGAACTTGTTGCAGGTTGCCTAGACGTACGACGCAGACGATGGCGGTTGAATGTATGGGCACTTGCTTGGCGATGCATGGTGCGTGCGTGATGGGCGATCCATGGATATGGATGGGGCTCGATGCTCGCCTATCTACGCGTAAGCCATAATAATTCGATCTGTGCAAGCATGACGACGAGCCTCACTCACTCTGCGACCATTACGTGGTCAATTTCTATAGGTTCATGTGTGCATTTCAATAGTAGGCTGCTGCTTGGCGTGGCCATCGGCGGACGGAAGCATTACAAGTAAGGATTCAACAGGGTAGGCGCAGTGGTCACCGATTATTGCTAGCTTGTAACATAACTACTCATCATTAATCAAGGCACACATTGCACTCACCACATATTTCAGCTTCGTGTTGCTGTTCGTCTGTTTGATCTTGGCAAGGTTTGCTGAAAAGATGGACTGACGTGTCGGGTCAGCCTGCAACGCGGTGGCGGAAACAAAACATGACGTACGACAACAGCGGAAATGTAAGGCCGTTGGTGTCAAATAAGCATTGGTGGATTTACAATACCCGAATTGCCAACATTGTTAATGGCGGACGGGGTGTAAGCTGCTGCTGATGCATGCTATGCTATCTATCTAGCTACTGCCAATAATCCGTCCGTCGTACACACCTACCTTGGGCAGGGACACCTTCTTGAAGCTAACCTGGTAGCGCTTGTAGGCATCCACCGGATCCTGACGACAGTAATAAATAAACAGGGCATGAGGAGCGAGGGTAGGTATGCGTGTGAACCAGCCAGTCAAATTACGGATGGGCGTCTTAAACGTGCGTAAGCGGTTTCTGAAAAATAATATGTTCTGTGGGGATCGAGCCGGTTCCATATCAAGGGCATGCGCGTCATCAGCAGCACACATCGCCGCTTTGGCATTGCTTGTCGAAGTAATATAACAATCCACTGTAACCGTTACAACTGCTGCATGCGATGAACAGAACCGACCCTGCGGAGTGGTTACAGAGCGACCCCATCCACACAAGGTGCACACAACGTCGCTCGTACCAAGAACGAACACGTATCGCTGGTTTTGTGCAGTCCCGCATTGAGGCGCTGCGACCGCTGCTAGCAGCCATTAGTTACTGCATACACATGTATGTTCCTCGCTCCATCCTATCCCAAGATTATCGCGTTATTTCCTACATATCATAAGAGACCATCGCAATCCGATCTATACATTCCTTACACATGTATACGTACGGGTATGTGCCTACGTACCATGCCTTGAAGAGTAGCAACGATGCCGAGGCTTTGCGCCCGTAGCGAGGTCGTCTTTGTGACAGGCGCAGCGGAAACCTTGGTGGGCGGCTTGTAAGAGCTAGCCGTGGGAGCGCACACTACCAACGCGATCGTTAGCGCGGCGAGGAGCACAGATGCGCGTTGCACCGTCATCGCAGCAGCAGGCGATCGCGACGAAGTGTCGCCTCTCTTGGCCATCAGAACGCACAAACACCTGCGTGCGCAGCTGCTGTAATAATAGTAGGGTTTTCAACCAAGAAGGTATGTATGTTGTACCTGCAGCAGGAGTATGCAGGCGCCACCATGGACATATGTAGGCAGCAGAAGGGGGCGTGTGCGTACGTACGTGGGAGGTTTTTTGAAACGTTAGTTTATTTGTATGCATGTATGTGTAACTATTCAGAAATCGTTATATCAATATAATAAGCAAGCGAGGCAGGCACCTGTACCTATCTATTCAGATATATACTTTCGCAGGTTGTTCTTTTTTACCGTGCGGCGTGGGTGTATGCATGTACACGGCAGCCTGCTGACGTGGCATACTGATGCGGCTGTCGTCCGACAAAACGCACGGCTGGTCTGTACCCATTCCGCCGACAAGCTAAGCCCGGGTGCATGCAGTTGTAATGGACACATATCTGCTTCCGTCCCCAAGCTCCCTTGGCTTTCCGGCGCGTTTATTTGTTGATTACTAGCCGTTCGGCAGAAGGTAACGCGGCTACCTACCTTACTTGTTTGCGGTTGCCAGCATAAACGTATGTAAGTGATGCAGCGCCCGAGGTTCTAGGTAGGCGTACTCGCTACTACCACTTACGGCATGCATGCATCCCGCCGCCACAAGCAGCCCGCCGCCGGCATTCGCCCCAGCCACCCTTCCTACCTGCGCTGAGGGAGTTCGATTTCGACAAAATGTTGCAAGTATGCTTCCTCTGGTTGAGGCAGACGTGTTGAAGTGTGCAGCCTAACGCCGGTGGACGTGAGTCCTCGCTGCAGGTCGCGCAGGTACTGTAAGTAGGACAAAATGCGTATTAAATCCGCATGTGCACATGTAGATATACCTGCTACCTAGAGCTCTCAACGGATTAAGTACTAAAAGCTAGTCCCGTCGTTTGTCCCGTTCCCTTGCGTCATCGCGCCCGCTCTTCGCCTGGACTTCCACGGCGTCACAGAGTCATAGCGCACCGCATGTGGATTACGTTACGCACTTCACACAGCGCTCATTTATCCTTATTTTTATTCCAAATGACGTTTTCCTTACTGGAAAAACGCAGGAATATAACACTCGATCGACTCAACTCGAGTTGACGTCATGACGAACTAATCGTAGGGCATCAAGGATCTGCTGCCACCGATTTCAAAACATAGCCGTTGTTAGGAAAGCTAAAGCAGATGCATGCATGCGGCGGCCATTCAAACACGTCCACGTGGGTTATGCTCGTCAGCGGCTACCCGACAGAAGTACTGCTGCTGCCACAAGCCAGTCTGTCAGCCAATCGCTGACTGCTGGGGCACGCGTCCTAGTGATGAACAATCCCAAAACCGAATCGCGCCACAGCTGTGCTATTTCAGTTGGGATATTTTGCACCATGCATGCATCCTCATAGTCAATGTTGCCCCCAGCGGCGTGGTCTGGCAGTCCGACACAGTTCGAGACCTGGCGGCGATGCGTGCATGCGCAATAGTTATATAATGATGCCTTTCAATTCGTATTTGGTACTTAACGCAACAACCAGCTCGTTTTATGTCCGGTAGAGGATCATGCGGAAGAAAGGTTCTGACAGGTTCACGGCGGATGAACGGACCTACCCTGTTCCACCCACTTGGCCTCCAAGCTGATTGCATACACACGACTTCGCATTATTATACGCTCTGCTGGATGCATGGATATAACTCACTCGCTCGTCAGCTCCCCCTTTGTTGGCACAGTCGAGGACCATGTCACGGCTGTGCCATCGATTAAGGCTGTCAAGCCCGGGCGAACCCAGGATAAGATAGGCGAGGGGCCCTTGTCCGTGCGTGGCCTCTCGCTCACCATATGAGAGCAGGGGCTGGATGCAGCAGATGCCCCCCAGGGCACAGGAAAGCCCCCAACAGCGCAACACGGCGAAATCACGACAAGCGAGGTAGGGGGGCCAACGCCGAGACCGCACCGCCACGACAAGCCAGCGCTACATCTAAGCTATCTAGCAGACGCCCCAAAATAAAGGCACAAGGGAAAAGCAGGAAACCCGCCGCCACACCCAAGAGGGCGGGGTCCCGACATACAAGAAAACCCAGACACCCCAAGGCCCACCGCCGGAAGAACGGTGGGACCAGCCAGCAGCCAGAACAGACGGGCTGGGGACGGAAACCCTCGGCGGCACAGAGCACCATCCACCCGCGAAAAAGCGCCCCACGCCGAATACCCGCCAGCAAATGAAGGGAACTTCAGCACGACGGGAAGTCCCAACAAATCAAGGCCACGAGGACGGGGAAAACGCAAAACCGGAGAGATGGCGCCCAAGCAAGGTGCACCCACCAACATGGCTGTAGACAACAGAAAACAACTAGATGGAACAAACCGCATGGGGGGGAACGAAAAGTACCCCCGGCCTAGAAGGCACCAGACAGGCGGACAAGCAGCTCACGAAGAGCACGAGGCAGGCGCTGCTCCGGCCCCCCATGTCAGCCAGGGGTCAGCTAGCCAGCTTACTGCTGGACGAAGGCGACCCCACCACGCGGAGGAACGGATGGTTGGCCCCGACAGCACCTCATCCGGTACGCGTCACACCAAGCTGATGAGCAAAACGCCGCAGACACGCGCAAGAATCAGGCGACAACGCAGTCGACTGCTGCGTGCCAGCGCACGGCACCAAGCGGGCCCGCCAGGCTATCTAGCTAGGCAGTCAAGGCTCCAAAGGCCGGCGTGAAACGGCCCAGACGGAGCGTGCCGCGGCCGAGGTCAATCGCACTGCTGAGGGCGGCCAGGGCGCAAACACACAGCTCATTATCCGGGAAAGGCGTGCACCAGCCACAGCCCCACACGGGCCGCCAGCGGCCGAACATGCATACACCAGCGGGGGCTGCTATCGGCCGACACGCAGGGCAGCACGCGGCACCACCGACCGCCTGATTGCCGGCCCGCCGGGGACAGGCACTACCGCAAAATGCCCTTCGAGCACACCGAGCACCGCACGAGCAACAGGGCAGAGCAAGAATGGATGCAGGCGAGGGGACACCGCCGGTCCGGCGCCGGCCCCAAGAAATTCCCCCCACCCACACGCCTTCATCGGAGGTGCCATTTGTCTTGTGCTTATGCTAAAAAAATAAAGTGAGATGCACATCTCATTTTATTATATCCTCGCATTACAAACCGAATTCCTGTGAAAGCAGGTGACATCTTTCGTAAGTGGCAATTGGGGAGTTTAGCCAGGAGTGAATGCATTAGCGACCTGCGAGCAAACATCGATCGCTTGGGATTGCGTCCTGCTCCCGGGTATGCATTTGTATTCCGGCAACACACCCCGTCTGTCCCGTCTGTAGAATGGGTTTGGGCAAGTGCGTGATTCAAACCGCCAAGCAAACCGCAACAAGTGCGAAGTAACCTAAGTTATCGTCTCAGTCCGTACCGTCAGGGGACTCGGTCCGTACCAACACATGACGGGCGAATCGAGGATCGCGAAACCATCGCACAGTTGTCGCAACGGAGGTACGCGCACTGGCGTTTCGTTCCAGCCAGCATACGATAATATTCACAGCCTTTCCATGGGCACCGCCGCGGCCAAAAGGAAGGTACGATCCGTTTCCGAAACGAACATGCGGACGGAAACTACCTTACTTGGGTCACCGGAACTTCCCCAGACTGCAAGAAGATAACAATAAGATACTAATAAGATGTTTCGGTGATCTCAAGCCCAGGCGAACCCAGGACAAGAGTAGGGGCCCATTCCAGACCTCACCATACGACAGCGGGGGCTGAGCCCACGGCAGCAGACGCCCCAAAGGGCGCAGGCAAGCCTCGAAAAGCACTAGACGCCGAGCAAATCAGGACTGGATTTGGGAGCCCAAAAAACAAAATCACACCTGACGACAAGCCAGCGCTGGCATCCAACAGGCGGCCCCAAAAGGAATGAAAAAAGGGAACCCCGCCGCGCCGAAGGCGGCGGGACGCAAACAAAAAACCACCAGGAACCCAAGGCCCACCGCTAGAAAAAACGGCGAGAGCAGCCCAACAGCCCGGATCGACGCGCCCAATGCACCATCCATCCACTTACAAAACAACGCCCCACCCAAGCAACCGTCCAGCAAAGGTGTTACAGTGTCCTCAAGCCGGGGCGAATCCGTCCGGGACAAGGAGAGGGCCCCTTGTCCGTGGCCTCACCATATGAGAGCCTGGGCTAAGGCCAGCTGACGCCCCGAAGGGCACAGGAAAGCCTCGAAACGCACAGAGACGCCAGCCTGCTCAAAGAGCAGCCAAGACGCGACAGCACAGCCAACCGACTCCAGGGTCTTTGGGCGCCACAAAATGAAACACACTTACTGCCCGGAAGAAACAGCAGCTGGGAAGGGTGACAACAAAATACCCGCCGGGAAGAGCAGCCCAAAAGAAGAGTCGGCAAATGGCAGGGGGTCAAACCGAGGCAATCCTAGGACAGCCACAACACAGTCACCACAACTGACTGCTGTACTGCACGGCAGTCAGTCGTTTACACTGCAAGTTAATGCATTTTCATGATGAACTGAAAAGCCTTTGGTGGCTTCGGGGGCACTAGCATCCGGCGTAGTGGCGACAGCGCACAGTTGACCTGCGTAGCTGTTCGTTGCTATATATGCGACAGGCCAGGTCGCCGTGTCTGAGTGCTATAAAGCGTTCGCGTACACTGGGACTGGGGACATTAAAAGGAAAGCTCATAACACACACTCCCCGGACTGGAATCGTATCGGCTGCGTACTGTTATCTTCCCCGTCACGGTGCTTACTCACCGAGTTGCCTCTATATATCCTACATCTACTTTCCTTTCTCTCCTAACCGTCACGTTAGGACATTGGCTTATGCGTGTGAAAAGCACGCGTTTCCATCCTCCCCGCGAACTAACCATCATTAGATGATTTGTACACAAAACGTTGCTGCTGCTGCGCGGCTCGCTGCTGCTGCATGCATGCTGCCTTGGTCCAGAGCAGTCCTGTTTCCGGAGGAACCTCATCGTTAGCTCTCGTTATATTTGCTCAAGGCCAATCGAGTCTGTGCGAGCGCATTTCTACAAAAGTTAAAAGCCCTACAAATGGACGACGCATACCCCAACATGCCGCAGGCGCACAACTCTAGGCGCAGCACGCTGTTTGTTGCGTACGCAAGCACCTGCTGCTGCCGCCCGCGCTGACAAGGCGGCAAGGCTCCCGTTCGACGACGACCACTTATACTACTCAATGGTAACACGTACGGCACAAATAACATATACATGCACCCGCAATGTCAAGGCTAAAATCGTTCACACATCAGCCAACGCTGCTAATCCCAGGCAACAATACCGGGGGAACTGTTATTGAATTTATTAAACGAGTAAGCTAAGACACACATGCAAACGTGCACATACTGGCAGGAAGTATGGCGGAAGCATGAACCAGGAGGTAGGTGGGTGGGATCACCTGCCGCAGGCATTTTGGCCCAATTCCCCCGCTGCGTACCCTACGGTGCAAATACCCACCCGGGTTGGGGTCAGGCATGATGAGGCACGTACGTGTCGGCCCGAGTGGCATCGGTCGGGAAACGCCTTCAGCCGTGCACGCGGAAACGTACACGCCATGTACGACAGCCATACGTCGACGGCGGCCGGCCGGTGGTATGTTCATGTGCGTGTCAAACCCGCAAATCGACGGACGGAGACGAACAAACAAGCCCGCAGGCACTCACGGCGATGCTGATGCACCTCTCTTGCTTTCATTCCAGGTTAGAACGAAGGCACAGGACTGCCTGGCAGCTGCAGATTTTTCACCCTTCATCCGGGACTGCATTAGTAAGTTGCCATCGCTGCCCACAACAACCCTCATCGCACCGCAAGCAACCAACAGCAAGCAAGCCGCTCCATGCTGTCGACCGCGACGCACTCCCTACCTATCCACGCCATGTACGTATGTGCAGGCCAGCCATCATGCAGCGCGTCGCATGCGCAAATGTATGTATGTATGTACCATACGTACGTACCATGCATTTACAAGCCAAACACGCTTGCACACGCTTGTTCATCATTTTCATTACATGGACGCCTCACGCACACTGCCGGCACGTAAAGCAAGCAAGGCATAAAGAAAGAGCACACGTGTGTAACGCTTCCAGCTGTCCCACTTGCATATGCTTCTGGGACCTTCTGGGCGCTGCCACATGGCACCGGAACGTGTATGTATGTAACACCCCTTCCTGCGTGTGCAGCTTGCTGTTGACTAGCCGCAAACGCAGATGTTGTCCTGCTGACCCGGCAGCGACCCAAAGGTGCTCTGCCATGTGGCGGGGTCGGAGCGGACCAGAGTGTAACGACAGAAGCCGCTGCAGCACAACAAAGAACGCAAGGGATGACGGGCGTGGGCGGCGTGGTAAGCAAGAAGGCAAGCGGGGCCGGGCGGTTGAGTAAAGCCCGCGGACCGTGGGCCGGGCGGTCGGGCGGGAGGCGGCATATTGAGGTAGGAAACGAAGCTGCATGCGTGGACGGGACGGTAGGAGAATTGAGCATGCATGGTATCGCAGTCCGAGGCGAGCGTGCAAGGGCGGTGTTGCCCCGCTTTCCTTCTTCCAAGAACCTCTACTAACACAGTTCGGACAGGAAGGCAGGGTTGAGACAGGCAGGCAGGGAGGCAGGCGGCTTACCCCAGGCAGCCGCATTTGCCGGCGGAGATGGAGGCGGCGTTGTTGGATCCGCAGCAATCCGCCGGCGTGAAGAAGCGATCGCAGGCGGCGTACAGGCACTTGACGGTGGACGCGGCCACCGCCTGGGCCAGGGCCTGCGCCTTGCCGCTGCCGGAGGCGGCGGCCTTGGCCTCTGAAGCGGCGAGCGGAGCGGAGGGTGCGAAGGGCGCACGCGGGGACGATGTTCAGCAGTGCGATGATGAGGGAAGAGGGAAGAGTTTTCGTGCGATGAAGAGGGGGGAACTCCTAACTCGCTGACCCGCCGCACCACGCGCGAGAAACGTTGGAACCTGTCATTTTTACCTTCACTGTGAGCCAATCACGGTGCATCCCAATCTATTGTATCGTAACGGCAACGCACAAAGGTTTTTTTATACTTTACGGCCCATTCGTTAATCGGATAGTTAGCGGAATGCATGTATCAGTATCGAGTCCACGCACCGCAAAGCAGCGCAGCCGGCAAGACATACACTGGACGATACGGACGTGCAGGCCTCTATCTCGCGCTTCCTGACCCAAGCCGGATAGCTGACCTACGTACATACGTCGCGACATCCGCACGAACGGCGGGCGTGCTCTTTTCAACTCACCCGCCAGGGCTTGCGCCACACCGCCGCAGCCGCTCGCCGTCGCGTTGGCCAGCGCCGCAGCGAAAGCCGACGCCTGGCCCTTGTCGCCAGATGTGAGAGCCTCGGCGATGGCCCGTCCAGCCGCCTGGGCCTTACCCGCGGACTGGGCCTGAGCGATGGCGTTGGCCAGAGCCTGAGCGACCGCACTTCCGTTGGCCTGGATGCACGGGTGTACGAGGTCGTAGCCGGGGCCGTGGGTTGTTAGCTCGTCGATCACGTGGTCGGTTGGTTGGTTGCGGATGCGATTGGCGGGCGGGGAACAAGTACGACGGTTTGGGGACAGAATGGGAGGGCCCCATGGCCTCCGATACAAATCGATAGATTACCAAGTGCTTTGGGCGACAGGTACGGAGTCAGCGGAATGAAACCGGGGAGGCACTGAAATGAAGAGTAGCTAATTGAGTAAACTTGCCACAGCCCCGAATGCTCGCAACCGACTTGCCGCCTAGCCCAGCGCACATCTAGAGACCTTGCATACCTGGCTGTAAGCCTGTGCGACTGCCTGGGCGGTGGCGCTTGCCTCGCTGCCGCCTGCTCCAAGCCCGGTGGCGAGGGCCTGGGCGGCGGCCTGGGCGGAAGCGCCGCCGCCGCCGGCAGCAGCGGAAATGGCCTGAGCGGCTGCGGAGGCCTGGCCGCTGCCCAGCGCCTGGGCTACACCCTGCAACACATACATACAAGTTCGAACGCGCGCGTGGAGCGTCGAGGTGCGCGGCATGGAAGTCAAATGACAATGGTGACGTACGACGGTTCAAAACCGAAACAATGGACTATACTTACGAGGGTAAGTAGGCAGGAACCCGCACACCGCCTAACCTAGCTACCCCACCCGCCGATCGAGCGACCCACCTGCGCGAAGGCGTTGGCGGAGCCGCCTCCCTCAGCCGCCGCCTGAGCCAGAGCCTGAGCCACTGCGTTGGCGTTGCCGGAGGCCTGAGCTTGGGCGAGCGCCTGGGCCACGGCGTTGGCGGTGGTACCGGGGGCTGCGGCGTCGGGAGGGAGGGAAGGCAGAAGGCCATGGGGGAAGGGGGTCCCGAGTTGTTAGCTAGCCGCGGCAACTAGGATTCAAGGTGAACGTAGTCATGAAAGGCACAGTAAAGGCACAACCCATTACACCCACACCCGTAATATATAAGGGAAGGCTTGCCCCGAAATTTTGGACTACTAACGACGACGTGCGGAAGTGCTACCATCCACCCATCCATCCAGCTTGTTGAAGAGCGCGGCAACCTTTCGCAGCAATCGTTTTTTTACCGCCAAAACACCATGTGCACGCATCTGACGAATATCCTTCTGCAAAATCAGACCACTGAACGGCTGCTATCCGGCGCTCCTAACAAACAGGATGCCGCTTGCCAACTCGACGTACGTCTTTCGTGATCAGTGGGTAGCCGACATCCCATCGCGAAAGCAGCGCATGGGACGAACAGAGAATGCAGGTGCGCGAGGAGAGAATGTAGATAGGTGGGGTACATAATCAGTAATGAACCGTAGGCACGGAGCCGCCACGTGGGCCGATCTGAGGTACGGACTTACAGCTAGCGGCGGCCTGGGAGACGGCTTGTGCCACAGCGCTGGCGTTGCCACCGCCCTGGGCGGCAGCCTGAGCCAGAGCCTGGGCGGCAGCGTTGGCGTTGCCAGACGCCACGGCGGATGCGAAAGCGGATGCGGAGGCGGAGGCGGAGGCGCCGGCGGGCGCCGGGGCGGGCGAAGGTGAAGACGGAGGCGGAGTCACTGGTTCTCCGGCAGCTGTGGGGTGAGGCGGCAGGAGATGCCGCCGTCAAGCGCGGGCGCAGACACAGCAGGAGGGTACGAGGTACATGTTAGGAGGGCGGCGTAGATAGGTGGGCCCGAACACAAGAAATCAAATGCGGTATTGCGCGGAGCTCATGGTTGGAGGGCCAGGGCCACTGACTCGACACACCCTTGCGCACACACCACTCGTCCCGCTTCCACCGTCGCCAGTAAGCAGTACGGTAACTCAAAATAGGCCAGTAACGAGGTGCTGTAGAGAATGCCGCACACATATTGGCCTGTTTTATTATAGGCGGCGGGCGGTGCAGGGTTCTTGTAACGTACCTCCGCCGGTGGGTGATGGTGACGGCGACGGCGAGGGGGACGGCGAGGGGGGCGGGGGCGGAGACGGAGATGGCGGCGGCGGCGGTGGCGGCGGCGGCGGCGGCGGCGGTGGAGGCGACGGCGGCGGTGGCGGTGGCGGCGGAGGAGGCGGGGGAGGCGGCGGGGGAGGTGGCGACGGCGACGGGGGAGGCGGGGGCGAAGGCGAAGGCGAGGGCGAAGGCGACGGCGGTGGCGGCGACGGTGGCGAAGGCAGGCACGAAGACACGGCGCTCGCCTGCGCGATAGACTGCGCGAAGGCGCTGCCGCTGCCGGCGGCTTGAGCCTGGGCCTGAGCCTCTGCAGGAAAGAAACGGCACGAGTTGGGTGGTTTGGTCTCGGAGCAATCCTTCATCTGACGGCCATAACGGCCCCAAATGCCAACCCGCGTCCCAGCCGCACACCGATATCCCAACATCACGTACCCCTTGTCATACGGGCATACGACCTTAAAATTCCTTTCTCTATCTGCCCCGCGACGCCCCGCCCCGCCAGCGCCCGATCACACACACGTACACGCATATACACACACATACACAAACACCGACCGCTATGCAACTACCGGCAACCTCGCCGGCGGCATCAACGACCTGCGCCCGCGGCCCTTCCCGCCTGCCGTGTCCCGTTACCCACTTGCGAGGGCCTGGTCCAGAGGGCCGCAGCCTGAAGCCACGGCCTGGGCCGCGGCCTGGCTGAAGGCCTTCGCCTCGTTGCCGCCAGCGGCAGCGGCGTTGGCCAGGGCGTCGGCGGCAGCGGTGGCATTTCCGGCTGCCTCGGCGCTGGCGAGCGCCTGGGCCAGCACGTTGGCGACGGCGGAGCCGTTGCCCTGGAGCCGGTGGGTCGGTGGGTCGGTGGGTCGGTCGGAAGGGTGCGCGAGGGTTGTTAGCACAGGCCGGCGGGGGTTTGCGGGGTGTATGGACGCTCCTCATCCATGCTGGGTATGTACACTCACAGGACACACGCAACTAATGGCTGCTAGCGGCCGCGGCGCCTCAATGCGGGACTGCACAAAACCAGCGATACATGTTCGCGTAACCGTAGTTGTTCTTGTAACGGTTACAGTGGGTTCCAGACCAAGCGGTATGTATGGTACCAGCAGCCAAGAGCTGAGTTCTTCCTTAGTTTGAACTATCTATACCGCCAGCGCCGCAGCCGTACGACGTTTTATGTATGCGCGCGGAGGAACCTCTACCTCGACGCACCTGAGCGTAGGCCTGAGCGACAGCCTGGGCGACGGCGCTGGCGGTGGCGCCGCCCTGGGCAATCGCCTGAGCTACCGCCTGAGCTGTGGCTTGGGCCGTGGAGCCGCCGGCGGCGGCGCCGGCGGCGATGGCGGAGGCAGCGGCGCCGGCGTTGCCCTGTGTGCCGGCATGTGTGTGCGGGCATGCAGGCAGCCGCAGCGGGGAGGGCGTCAGGGCGTGGGGGCGGCGGCGGAACAACAAGGCTACGATGAAGCTAGCGCTACTGCACAACTAATCAATGCGCGATGTCATCGTGGCTACTCTGTGATCGTACCCTGTTGGCTGGTGCGGTAATATCTTTTCCTGTTTATGTAAGCGATCGGCGCAAACATCGCCGCCAATTTTACTCGTGTCAGTATGTCCCATGACCGGGCGCCCCCACGATGACTAGCCAGTTCACGCCTCCGTTATGCTCGTTATGCCTTCAGCCGCATGTGCGCAGGTTCCCACCAGCCAGCAACCGGCCCCACGCACAGCGTAGTTTATCAGCGCAGCTACGCGGCCCCCTCCACCGATCCGCCGACCCACATCAGACCGACGCACATCAGCCACCTAACGACCCACCGACCCACATCAGCCACCTAACGACCCACCGACCCACATCAGCCACCTAACGACCCACCGACCCACATCAGCCACCTCACGACCCACCGACCCACATCAGCCACCCACCTGAGACACGGCCTGCGCGAGTGCGTTGGCGACGGCAGAGGCTGCGGCATTGCCGCCCTGAGCTACCGCCTGGGCGAGCGCCTGGGCCAGGGCGGTTGACGTGCCGTTCGCCTGGGCCTGGGCCAGAGCCTGGGCGATGGCGTTGGCGGTGCTGTTGGGAGCTGTGGTGGCGGCGGTGTGATCGGGACGTATACACGGGGAGAGGAAGGAGGGCAGCACGCAGTAAGGACGACGCGACGGGAGAGCAAGTCCAGAGACGGAAGGCAGAGGACAGGTAAGTAGGTGTACGGATGTGACGTGCAGCGCTTTCAAGCGAGGGAGGAAGCCAGGATGCGTAGTGACTCCAAGAGCACCAGCGACTGCAAACTGCATCCAGCAGCTGACTACCACACAAATGTGAAATGAAGCGATGAATGAACTGACCGCTAGCGGCCGCCTGGGCAATGGCCTGGGCCGTGGCGTTGGCGCCGCCGGTGCCGCTGGCAGAGGCCTGCGCAATAGCCTGCGCGGCGGCGTTGGCGTTGCCGCCGGCCAGAGCCGAGGCGATGGCGGAGGCGGAGGCCGAGGCAGACGCGGCTTGTTGCAAGCCGCGACCTGCAGAGTAGCGGAAGCGCGGGCGGAAGCGGCGAAAGGGCGGAGGATTATTTTGGAGCAAAATGGATTGACGGGAACATTACCCTGGCAGGGTGATTCTCGCTAGCATGGGAGAGGGAGGTGCCGGCAGGGATAGATAGGCTGCGTTTGGATAAGTGGGTGTCGTTTCACAAGTATTTTGAGTAAGCGGTTCATTGTACGTGGATAGCGGGAGCGGTGCCAATTTGAACGGCGCAGCCTGGCGACGTGGTTTTCAAACAAAACGGTGCGCGCGGCAAAACAAGAGACGCTCCTAGCTGCGCCAATAGTTCCCGGCGGGGCTGTTCTTGGGAGCACTTTTCGCTGAATAGACCACATCCGATCAAAGGCAATGGATCGCTGGGCAAGAAAAACGCGCGCAGATGTTCCGGAACATTGCGCCCCCAAGCATACGCGCTTGCGGACTAACCTGCTCAGCATGGCAGCGCTAGCAGAAGCAAGGAAACTGGAATCGTTCTTAGCCTCCATGCAGCAGAGTATTCCGGAACCTCTTCTCCCATCTGCCGTCATGCCTCCCAAGCCCGTGCCAAGCACCCACCTGCCGACACGGTGCTCAATGACGATGCCAGCAGCAACGTGGCCGCCAAAGCGGCGGCCAAACGGAAGACGGTCATCTTAGCTCAGCCAAGCGCAGCGGCGGAGCGGCTGCGACCGGGAAAGGAGAGCTTGCCGGAGAGTGGGAGCGCGACGACGTTGGCGTCACGACAGATGACCAGTATTGCTACAAGCTCTCTAGCCCCGAAGTGTAGCTCCCGATAAAAGAAAGTACTAAAGTATGTTGCAATCTTCTGGCTGGTCAAATTTAAAGCCATCGGTGAACAGCCGTCCAAGGGGATTGGTTTCGGACAAAAAAAGAAAATCCGTCCACGCCCACCGTAATGCAACGGTCAGCTTACCCAATGCTACCCGTATTCGCGCGTAATTGTGAATAGGCACACCCACATCGCAGCGTAAACGGGTTTGCGCACGCGAAAAAACGCCGGGTGCCCCAAGCATGACCTGCTGGCGGAGACATGGCCCAGTCGGATCGCCATGCCGCTGGTTCCCGCAACAAGGTCGCTCGGACCATTCCCGCTTTGTATTTGCATTACCGGTACATTTAATTGCGAAATACCACCTTCATCCAATCAAACATCAAGCGCGGAGCGGCAGCAGCGTTCGATTGCGAGTCAATCAAGGACCAAAATTCTCGGCCACTTTCAACCGATACGTATACGATTAACGAAGCTTCCTTCTGGATGAGCCGCTCCAGTGATGTGCGCACAAACCAGTCTCGCCGACCCTTGCGCTTGCTTCGGCTGCATGCGGAGTGACCCATGGCTCAAACAAAAACAAGCGCGTAAACGACCGACCCCTTTGTACTCTTAGGCAGCCGCGTGCTAAATGAGGCATCTTAGGGCGATGCCGCATTGTAAACTTCGCCCGCAGTGCGCTGTCGACTGTTTCGACATGTCCTCTGGCTTCACCCCGCTTCACATGACCCACATCAACATTGGACCCGGATTCACGGATCCGCGACAGCGGCACACAAGGGGACCAGAGTGTACGGATTCGCCGACGCTGTATTGCCTTTTAGATGCGCCAAACCCTCCTACACAAGCTCAGTGCGTCATTCCTGTTGGCCCTGGCAGCTGTCAACAACTCCATTAGTCAACAACCCGCCTCGGCCGACATACTGGAAATGCTTACGCTCAAGACGCGCATACGAGCAATGAACCCCCCGATTATCTTCGCCGACCCACATCTAACCACATATGCGGCCTTACGCCTTACGAGCCGCAGACTGCCCCTATTCCTCCCCCCTCCCTCCCCGGGTTTTCCTTGCAAATCTCCCTCCCCATTCCCATAAGCGCCCGCATGGTAGGCATCAGCCCACCGCCTCAACACGACGACGCGATCACATCCCTCCTCCTCATACAGGAGCCGTACGCGACGCACGTGCGTAGGCTGCGTGGTTACGCCCCCGCGCCGAAACTACACATCCAGGACCGAACTACCTGGTCGATCTCGCTGCTGTGCTTGCTGTCGCCACTGCAGGACATCAGGCTGCGGCTGCCGCTGGAGGCTAGCGCCTGGCGAGCTGGGCCGCCACGCATGTGCGGCAGCTGTTTCGCGGGACCCCAACCGCTGATGGCACTCGGCCAGCGGCGGCTCCCAAGCAAACCAGAGAAGATCAATGTATTTGAAACGGGCTCAGTTACCGCCGCCAATGCCGCCGCGAACGCCAAAACTGCCGTCGTTTGTGCTGCTGCTGGATTCCGCCGTCGGCGTCGCCCATCACTGCTGCTTAGCTCGCTCCTTGTCAAGTGCGCTCCTCGCACCTACCGCTACCTGTGCAAGTCGAACCGCCCACAACCAGTCACAGCGTGTCTTAGATTACCGTCTCTAAACAGCGCACCACGCATCAGTCCGAACGGGTGTGTTCGTGAAGGTCCCGCCCACAACCAGTCACAGCGTGTCTTAGGTGAGCGTATCTAACCGACGCACCACGCAACACTCCGAACGGGTATGTTATTGAAGGCCACGCGGACCTTTTCGCGTCACAGGCCGTGGGTGCCAGTAGCCAAGAAGGTATCCAAACCGCCCCCTGTACCATTTCCTATGTACCGTCGCCATTTACTATTTAGCGTCGATTTAACTAGTCCTGAATCCTGGAATTTGGTGCATTGGATAATCGGCATTAGGAAGAAACGCGTTGTCGCGGGTAGGGCCGCTCCACGCGAGGAGCACATATTTTGACGACATATGCAAGTTTGTCTTTTGTTAACTCGTTCAACCTCTCAGTGTGGACTCAAGGGACGTAGATTGAACGGTAGGTAGGGCGGAGGTAGGACTAAGCTGCCTTTGCGTAGCAGTAAACTCGGTAAAACACACCACAAAAAGATACTTCGTCCATCGTCCGTCCTGCGTATGCAAACGTAACGGCGGCCTGTGCACTTAAACGCGTCCGGGAGCCAGCCGGTTCCTCGATCCGTCTCGATCCAACGGGAGAGTGCAGTCAAGTGCAGTAACCCCAGTAATCAATTGCCTGTTATTTATTATAATTACAACCGCAACGATACTATCCAACATTTCCGTCCTGTTGTATGGACTGCGGATGGCCTCCGGAAAACCAGCAGGTAGGCGAGGTAGGCTCCAGAGCGGGCATTAGGCACAGCGATGAGGCTCAGTTCGGTAATCACTCGGCGATTATACTTGCCCGTTGCTAATCGCCGCAACAGTTTGCTTGCAAACGGGTTGGGGTGCCGTTTATTGAGATTCTTTAGCTGTCAGCCATCCCGAGCGCTCGGGACGGCACGGGATGGCTGACAGCTTAAGAATCTCAACACCGTTGATGCGTGCGTATCATTGATGCCGCTTGATGGAAGACGATGGAAGCAGCGTACGTAGATGGCACGCCCGCCAGCTGAAGTGCATGCAAGCCCGCTGCACTCTGTTACGCGAGAAGGCGTGACCTGCAGCAGCGCTACAAAGTACGTACGTAACTTCTAACAAAGAAAACGACGCATAGACGCACATGCCCCTAGGCACGCCTGCCGCAGACCCCTGAAAGAGGCAAGCGCCGCTCCTAGTGCCGGCAGAGGAACCTCACTGACCACCGAACCTACCACCGCAGGCGTTTCCTTTCTCGCCAGCCGCAAAGAGAGAGAGACCGCGTTACAGTGGCCGCACGACAGGCGGCACCCGCCCTTATCCCGGCGGGAAAGCACTGCGGAAGAGACACGGAACCAAGGTCGGGTACGGGCAACAGCAGGCAAACAGCATCATGCAAAGTCAGCACAAGCGACGGCAGGACACGGCCCCATGCAGGCCACCCTTACGCGTCAAAACCACCACAAAAGCCCCCATTGGCTCACCTGCCCATCACCCGCACCACTCGTATCTCGAACCAGCAAAGGTGGCACCAGGAAAGAAAGAACGAAAGAACAAACAGCATCCAAGGCAGGCTAGCTAGGGCGGCACGGCGCACATGAGCCGACCCCCGGTTACGAACAAAAATGGGTGGTCCACCCCCACGTCACCCCAGTCCTTGCGGGGCAAACCCAAGCCCGCAAAGTCCCGCAGCAAGGCCCAGAACTTAGCAAGGAGGCCAGAACGCATAGCAGCAGGGAGGGTGGTGCCGGAGAGCCGATGAGAGTGTATGTACCGGCGCGCCCACTCCATCGCGTTGAGCGCCGCCAACGCCACCACATCCCACACACACTGCAGCACAGTGGTCGGATCCGGCGACACACACAACCACACATGCTCACGCGTGACCCCGCACCCACAGCAGACTTCCAGTTCATCCCAGAGCGGGCGGACGAGGGGGCAAGACCAAAAGTGATGCAAGCGCGGCGACTCGGCCACACCCGCTGCAGCGGGGTAACAGCCGCAAGCACACGGTTCGGGTGGGACCAGCGGGAGGTGAGAGGAGCCCGGCATGGGCACCCCGTCAACCGCCAGCCGCCAGAGGACCTCCTTCCACCGCGGCTCCCACTTAAGACGCTTCTAAAAATTCCTTGCGTTACAGGACCCCGACGCTGGGGTACGACACCTGACCGTGTCATAAGCTCTGTATCTCCACCCCCATCAACGACAACCTCAACCAGCAGGTTCAACCACAAACCTACTTGCCCACAAGTGGGGCACCCGGTAACTACCGGGGAGGGGCCGGGGAATCGAACCACCGATCTCTGGACAGAATGCCAGTGTCTTAACCAATTAGACGAACCCCCCACAGAGAGAGACCGCGTTACAGTGGCCGCACGACAGGCGGCACCCGCCCTTATCCCCACAACCGCCCGCAGCCGGTGGGGGCCGGCCCGCTAAAATTAAGTGTACTACTTACGTCATCGCCGTAGCGGTGTACGACGCCCGTACAGGTCCTATGGCTTAATGGATAAAGCACCGGTCTACGAAGCCGGGGATTCCAGGTTCGATCCCTGGTAGGATCGCTTTTACGCTGTAAGTAATGGCGGGTTTTACAGTGAGGTATGGGATCAACACCCTTCACCCTGAATAAGTTTTCGAGATGCGCCGCTTACGGAAATTCAACATTTTTATAATATACCTAGGGTAGATGCGAGTTGTTAAGGTATGCGCTAAGCCTATGTTGCTCGATGTAGCGGCATCATATTGTGAAAGACACTGCGAAAGTGCACATTGGTCCGCCACTTGGGTGAAAAACGGATTATGTTACATTTGTAATCACGAACGAACCGACTGTCGCAAACATATCGCCCACCGTGCCATACCAGGTAACCATTACAGCAACCAGGTATGCATTGCCATAACCTGCACGGCCGATCAACATAAATCAACAGTGGATCAACGCTTCGCCCGGACAGACACCGTTCCCGCCGTCCTAATTCCCAGAGACGAGAGCCTCATGTAGGAACTAGTGTGCAGCCAGGCCCAGGCCCCGCCCCGCCCCCCCCCCCCGTTCGCGGATTCGCGGATTCGCTTTTAAACCCCACTGTTGCTTGCACTCCAGAAAGGGCTAGGTCGGGGTCCCTCCCAACTGCGCCCGAGCCCTCACGCCTTTCTGAACATCCCACTGAGTCAGCCCTCGGCGCATGCGGGCTCGTTCGGCTTATGTGTCATGGTAACCCTGGCACCTAAATTAACACGCACATCGCACATCGATTGCTGCTGTTAACATGGCGTCTTCCCCCTACCGCCCACCCCTGCCGTCGAGTCGAGGCCTGCATCTGCAACAAATTTGAAGTCGCCTACCCACATCAAATGATCGTCCTCGTTCGCGGCAGCATACACATACATGCGTGAGGGTTTTCTGGACAAATTCCTTCCGCATACGCCGCCCTAGGCAGTGATGGTTGTAACGATTACAGTGATGGTGTACGTGCAGAGAGTGGCGACCGTGCAGATGATGGTGGTGCCGCTGTGATGGGGACAGGGTGATGGGGGTGCCTGCCGGGTTTGAGTGGCAGTGTGCTCTCCTGGCAGACCTAGACGGCTGCCGTTGCCCCGCGGTCAGATTGACGCGAAGACACACGATGACGGGGCCTCTTCATCCCCATTTCCATTTGTATCCTTCGGCAAGGCTTAGGATTCCCAGGTTTAGTCTATCGCGAATGTTAAGGCTTGACGTCCCGAGCGAGATTGGGAGGCTGGCTTGCGGCGAGCTGTCCTTTATCATACCGTATGATGCGCACGCACGTATACCACGCACGCACGTTTATGTCCCGCTGCGCGTTATGCGCCACAAGGGATATTAGGGCCCTACAGTCCCCAGTATAGATTAAAAACATGTCAAAAAGCTCCTCACGACAACGCACCTACCTGGACACGAGTACTGGGAGCACCGCCATGATGAAAAGCGCGCGTTGTAAAAGCAAGATTTTGACCTGAACACATTGTATGGCGAGGGATTGGGGTCGAGGGCGACGGGCACCTACGGGCAGCAGCGATATAATCAACGGGCAGCTAGAATACGTCACGGGATTGCACATGACGGCGGGGAAAAGCAAACAGTATGATGTGCAGCAGAACCAAGGAACATATACATTTTTGGATAATCATTTGCAGCTTACAGCGGAGGATTCTGGCCAAGGTAGGTGTAAAGAAACGGCGGCTTGCTGCCGCCAATGCCACGACATGCCAGTGCCCTAGCTCCGACGCGCTGATGATGCAATACTGACCCGCAGACCGCAACCCGGCCAACAACCACATGGTTAAGCATCTACGCCCAACGGTGATTTTGCTCTTCTGCAGCCTCACATGCGTCGGCCGTGTGTTGAAGCAGGCTGCAACATCCTCTGGGGGTGCCCATGTCCTGAAACCATCGGCGGCCAAAGCCACAGTTCAGCACAGTTGTCATTAATGGCTCCAGCCAACCGTGGTGCAGCTGTCGTATTTTCCAGGCATTCACAGTGTCTGTTCACACAGCAGCAGTAGCAGCTCTGTCTCGTTCAGCGGCCCGCGACCGAGACCATATGGCCACCGACGCGGCCTTCGTCATGAATGCTTTCATCGTCAACACCGCTGCCGCTGCCACCGCCGACACCGCCAAGATCGCCGGCATCTCCCTGCTGAACCTCAACACTGTTGCGATCTTTACCTCTGCTGCTGCCGCCGCCGCTGCGAACAGCCCCACGGTTCGCGGGTTTCCTGTATGTACCCGCACGGTCGCTGCCATCGCCATTCGTTGGGGTTGGGGAGATACGGGCTCGCGCATTTCGAGGGTACCTGTCTGACGGCCCTCCAACCCGGGTCCAAAGGCGCAGGCCCATACGACCAGAGGGGGTCCGATGGCAGGGAGTGAAAGTGACATGTTGTCTTGGCGTCCTTGGCGGACTGGTCACGGTAAGTAAGGAAATGATCGTACGGCTACGGGTGCCCTAGCTACGGTTCCATTGCGGACATGCTGGTGTTTGGTGCTTTCCTCAATGTGCATTCCGGCACAACGTTAAGAGGGGCCTGGTTTCCATTACTGAAGCCGTCCAGTGCATGCATGGTGCGCCTGTCCCACCCCACCTCTAAAAGGCAGTGCGAATCCAGGTGATGCGGATACATGCTGTGGCAGGCACTGACTAAGTGCCTCACACTTTGTGCCTCGATACCTGCAAGTGAAACGGTGCCAAAACACTTCAGAGCAAATAAACCGGTCGTCCGCTCTTAAGAGCTCGCTCACGCCTGTACATCATCCAACAGTTGCTTATGCACGCAGGAGCCTCGCCAAAACCCAAGCCAGCTCCTGCCAGCTTAAAACCCTAAACGTTAAGCGCATTTTGTACGACCAACGCCACGGGGGCTGTGGGACCAGCGGATGTCTCAAAGCCCTTTGAGGGACACGGTGGGATCAGACAGCCGCGTGGTCACTCTGCTCAGCGTTCCGACTAGCTGTCCTCAATTCGGATTTGCCCGTCGGGATACACTGTTACATGGTCGTCTGACGCGCATTGTGGAACTGTGGCAGTTCCGCGTGCGCGTGCCCGCGTGTGCTCCAAGGGTCGCGGAAAAAGGGGATAGGAGCTGTAACAATTTATTTCGACAACAACTGGTAGTGTGCAGATGTACTCCATGCACGTATTACACGCTGCCAACCTGGTGTACGCAATTCGTCGCGGCAATAATGCACGAACGATGCAAGCATGACTTAGCGGCTGGTATGTTCCGTAACCTTGAAAGAGCTATTCGGTCAAAGGATTTTCATCTTTTGTTTCCAATTTTAAGGACTCTTAGCAGTGTCTTCATACCGCTTCCCGCCAATACTTTGCAACCTGTCATGAATTGCGGCGCTCTCTGCCTTAGGATTCCTGGCTCGTTGCAAGCTCCATTAAGCTCTTCTTAGAAATTTAAGGAACCAAGGATTGCGAAAGGAAGGTACATCGTCCAGATACGTCACGGGCAAGTTCCCCCCAGCGTGCCTGATCCCGTGATCCGTGCCTGATCCAGATAAGTCGTATATTGTCTGCAGTCGCATTAATCGACACGACGACACCTACGACTATAATAAGAAGTTAAGTAGATTTCTAAAGTTCTTGAAGACTAGCAAAAACATATCGAACCATTTTTTTACAAAACGACATACTGTAGTTCGTTTTTCGCTAGTTTACATCATATTTTTTGGTAAACGCCTTGCGTAAACAACAGGCATGGTGCTATTACTCTATGTAGTTACCCTTATTCTGCTCGGGGGCGCGACAGCGGATCATGCCTTCTGTCAATATGAAGTGTGAGCAGGGACATTGGGTGAAGCCCCCATTGAAGCTGGTGCACGTTCCTCAAGAGAGCTTGATCGCTGCCGGCGGCTTGCTCAATGTATATAGTTGTACTGTGCTGAACACTTTATTTGGGATGACACGACCTGTCCGGCGTCGCAGGTGGGTCACAGACCAGGCAGATTCGAACAACGGGACTGCACTCATTGGCTATGGCGGGTAAGTACAGGAGCCCGGAAGTAACTGTAGAGAAACCAACCGACATGCCAGCCTGCCTGCGTCAAAGCGCGCACATGCCCAACATGTCCATGTGGACGGCTTTCTTGTACACAGCTACATCCACATCTACAAGAGCTCCGACCTTTCCAAAATACACGAGACAGTGGACCTGGCAGGCGCGGCAGCGCAGTTGTGCTACCAGCGAACAGGTTCGGCGAATAAAGCCAACGCAGCGCGTGCAAGGATATCATTATTGTCCATAGAAGCTTTAAAGAAGAATAGAAGGATGTGAAGACTGTGTTTGAAGGAAATCCTGTGAAGGTCCTCCTCCTCATGAAGGTCCTCCTCCTGGAATTTGTATGCAGGCGCGTTCCCCGTACGCCCGCATATGCTGATATTTAATACGGCCGGCAGCCACGCGGTCCTCGCTTTCGTAGCGACGGGCCACGTCGTGATCTTCCGAGCCAGCGACCGACAGCCCCTGGAGTGCTTCCGCACCACCCCTGGCTTCAACGGACTCCGCCAGGCACATGGGGGATTTCCAACGAAGTAAGGTCGTCTGAATGTGTCATCATAACTTTCGGGCACCCGAGCTGCTGGTCGCAGTATATGCAGTGGAACCGGGACACCACAAGGTTATGGCCATGGGCGGTAGCTAGGAAGTGTTTGGCCGCCCTGCAGACTTGGCTGGATGTAGCTTCTGGACGAAGGGTTTCTTTTCGTTCGGGCAGCTAGCTTCACGGGCAATAGCAAGGCACCACGTCCCTCGGGTACAACGCCTCTCGTTGTTGCCGTGGGGGTATATCTGGCTGGGAAAGCAACCATGGCACATACACGAGCGAAAAATGTCCTTCTAGGCATCACATTGGGCTATTTCGTTGCTGTTCCTAATTGTGACCTCACACGACTGCACTTTTCCATGGCGGCGACGCTTTGTTCCGTTGTGTGCGTTCAGGGACAACAAGTACATCGTGGTGGCTAATCAGAATGGCAAGATGATGGAGCGGATTAACGTAGACTGGGAGGTGCGTTGGCTGCCATCAATCAACATGTCCATTCGGACCAGCTGTTGCTTGCTTAATCCTTGGAGCCTTGCGCCTCCAAATACGCTTGCGCCTGGGGCCAACTTTGGTGTCGATTTCTTTTGGGTGAAACGTGGCGGGGCCCGGACGTTGGACGTTGCGTCCTTAACTATGTAGTGCATCCGCGCGCTCGTACCACATGGCCCTGCCGATTTGCGCCGAAGCGACGAAATTTCTGCTGGCTTCCCTCAACAGAAAGAGACCTTTGTTCACGACTTGGACGCGACACTGGTGATGTACGGCAACTGCACGACACCCAGCGGAGCCCTGTGCGAAGATCCCGGTGGGTCTGTATCGCCGCTAGTTACCGTACTGGCAACCGCGTCCTACTATTTGTTTTGTTACTCGTACACAACGCGCAAAATGTGCGTTAATTTGCTCTTCACTGGGTGCGTCTGACTGCGCGGGGAACACCACGCCCACACCGTGTGCGGCCTGGCACATCCAAGCTCCAAGACGCTTTGGGAGGTGTAAGCGGACAATGGGACTTGGTTTCAGTTGCTAACGTGGGCTGCGTGTGTAAAGCAGATGTAATCGCGGTGTGGTACTTGCGGAATGATTTGCCGCCGCTTCCATTTGTTATTATCCGCAGCACTGCGCCCCGACAACGCGCCCATCTGCACGCCCAGCCTTGGGGATCCGACGTTGGCGTTTGTGACCCTGCGTGGAGGCGGGATGTTCGTGGTGGACTACACCAAGACACCCGTCCGGATTGTGGCGGAGTACGACAACACGACAATCGGCGCCAACGGATGCGGAGGGGTTTCAGCAGGTCGCTACATGTAAGCGGCAACCAAGCGATAGCAGGCGGATAATAAGCGATAGCAGGCGAGACAAGCGATAGCAGGCGAGACAGGCATCAGTAGGCTTGGACGGGGTGAACTGTTCAGGGGTCGCTCGTTTTCGACTTTCCTGACGCATTTGCATTGCCACGGGGGTCGCAGGTACATCAACTCCGGAGGCGGCACCCTCTCGAACCCTTACGAATTCAAGGTAAGACAATCATACTTCTTCGGTGCGCAGCTCCCAATTGTACGCCAACCGGAAGCACGCAGCTCCCAATCGCACTTAGTAGACACGCACCTCCTGGTCGTACTTCTTCGTTACGCAGCTTCCCTCCCTCGCTCCGAAGCCCGTGCGGACGAAGTTGGAAGGCAACCACAATCCACCGGTATCAAAAGGAAACCACCATCTGCCCGATGGTTCTAGCGCCTGGCTAGTGTGGAGCCCACCAAAACAGCTATTATCGACCGGCAGGTGCCCACCTCCTTGCCCTATCTCAGGTCTACAAGCTCCCCACCACCGGCTACAAGGCCAGAAAACTGCCCAACACCCCTCGCCCCAAAGTAGTCGCTGATGACAGCACAGGCGAACGGGACGCGCACTACGCCGGTATCACTTTCAACCTCCAGCAGTAAGTTTCCGTCGCTAAGCCTGTTAGGTGGGATGGACTTCGTAATGGATGAATTGGGAATACCGCCTGTCGATAACGCATTTGACGATCAAAGGAAGGCCCTCGCATGTTCCCTAGCCATACATGTCGCCATACGTTTGCATGTGGGCTTGCTGCCGGGTCCTGGGGTTCCGTACTCCTCCTGTTTCATCCGTCATCCGTTCTGCCCGGGCGCGCCTGTCTATCTGTTTGCGTGCGTGTTACTCGCGCCCGCAGCCAACCTACGTACTTCTGGCAGCCGGACCGATACACGAGCGTCATTGACGTGTTTTCCTTCCGAAGCGATAAGTTCGTCAACCGCATCGACCTCAAGGCCTTTAACCTGTCGACGGACCCATCACCTGACGGGCTGGTCATCTCGCCCGTCATGGTGGGTGGCCGGTGGGCCGGTGGCTCCTGGGGTAGTAGTAACTCTTACAGTGGGCCCCAGACCACCTGGGGTGCTGCTGGTGGCAGCGCTCGCGGGGGAGGCTACCAGTAGCTGCTGAAGTGTGTGTTCGGGTGCGATGGTCGCATTCGCGTGCCCCCAGTCATGCCCGTATTGCGCTACCGATCTACTACGCGCCCTGGCTTCACTTTCCGTCTTCGGTAGCGTGTTCGTGTTGGATGCGCGGCATCGCTGAGGGCTACGGTATCCGATGACTCCGTCCCGTTGAGCAGTAGTGGCCCGGATGGATGGATTGCCCCTCCCACCGCGCGCGTCCAAGCGCCAAGAGCACGTGCCCACCAAACCGTCGAAGCAGCTCCGTCGCATCCATCCACCGCCGCCCGCGCAGGACCACGCCTTCATCAGCCTACGTGGCTCCGTGCCCCTGTCCGCGGACCCTCACATCAGCGCGGTACGTGTTATGTTGGTGGTGCTGGCCAGGAGTGCAGAGGTCGAGTGGGCAGCACAGGAGGGCATGAGGCTTGCTCGTGCGCCTCGCAAAGACACCTCAGCCTTTGGACGTGTTATGTAAATCGCGGTGTGACCGCCTTAGGATTAGATAGGTAGTATTTTACAGTGGGCTCAAGGCCAAAGTGGTTGCTCGTTGTCGCGCCGCCGTTGGCGTTGCTATAAACCGTAAACCACAACCGCCTAAAGGGCATCCAAAGTGGGAAAAAATGGGATAACGTCGTGCGTGTTGAGGGTGACAAGTTAAGCCCAGCAAACGGATTTATGTCTGCGATGAATACGGAACAACCTTCGGGCCTGAAGCCCGCTTAAACCGTAGCTACCAGGGCGTTTTTGGTGTAAGTGACGGTTTCCTTTCCAGCGTATGACTGGATGGGTGACTGGATGGGCCCCACGTCCATTGGCGACGCGCACACCGCCTACTGCTGTGCTTGCAGGGAAACTCTCCCGGCCTTGGAGTGCTGACTATTGAAAGGTACGGCCGTACGGCCCAGTTCTCGAAGATCCTGCCCATCACGAACATGGTCAATGGCACGAACCGGGCCGACCCACATGGAATTGACATCCGCGTCACCAACACTGCGTGCCACGAAATCGTCCGGTCGAGCCGCCGCCACCGCCGGCTGTGATGCGGGCACACACAGGCGCCACCGAGCGAGTGTTACGGTCTGCAATGTACGGAGGTGGGCGGTATGGGTTTGTCACGACACAGCGAGTAACCATCACAGCGCGTACGGAGTGCTGTGGTTGCCGTACTCTTAGGGCATGTGTTGCGCCCTGCGGTTAGCGTTGTTGGGTAGATGTAGTTACATGGCTTTGATTGCCGGTAATGGCTTTGATTGCCGGTAATTACGGTAAGTTATATTAGTGCTCTCGTTGCAGTTGGATGCGAAGCCAACGGACAAGTGTGAATGTGTCGGCAGCCAATAGCAGATGTGCTTCAGGGATGGCGGTTGGCCACGTTCGGGAGCGCACCTAGGCCCGCTGCCTGGAATGCCCAGGCAGCAGAGTTTGTCGCACAACAAACATAGTCTGAAATACACAGCCTTGTACTGACACATTGCTGTAAGACTAGGCGTACCTCTGCCCATTCTCTCAGTAGCATCGCACAACTCGCACATCGCCATCTCCGGCAAACCTTTCCTCCTTCTCTCAAGATGACGCACGCGCGTCGTTGCCCCGTCCAGCAGCCAGGCGGCCGCTGAGGACGAATCCTAGTCTTCAGTTGGATCACCCGTCCTGCACAGCACGCGGTGTGTCGTGACACGAGGTTGGCTCACGGATTGATGTGGAGCGGGCCGCCCAGCCGAGGCGCCTGTAATTGCAGGCTGGTCATGCGCGTTTCTGAACGCGAGCTGCTGCTGCTGCTGTCCGAACACACACCGTAAATGCCCGGAAAATACGACAGCTGCACCATGGTAGGCTGGAGGCATGAATGACAACTGTGGCTTTGGCCGCCGATGGATTCAGAACATCGCCGCCCTCAGAGGATTTTGCAGCAGCCCGCTCTACCACACCGCCGATGCATGTGAGGCTGCAGAAGCGGAACACCACCGTTCAGCTCCCTTGCAACTGGAGGCGCTCAACCAAGTGGCTGTTGGCCGTGTCCAAGAAGGCCTTCGCGCCAGCAATTATGCCTTCCACGGCCAACTGCCGTGAATCATCATTATTTATGGACGCAATCAAGGCAGCGTCTGGTGAGGGCATTCATCACTACCCAGCCTGCAGTTGCAGGTGCTGTTGCAGGTGCTGTCCCGCGCGCACACCACATAAGTTGAGAGAGGCGCCAGTTGGACTGCTTCCGCCGCCCAACCCACTTCTTGCTCCCGTGGACGTTGACGATGCCCAAACCAGCAGCCGTGGGGCAATCAAGTAATCATCATAGTCCTCCGATGCAAATTCTGAGACAAATCCCATCATATTCCTTATTGTTCTCCTGGCTTCCGGACATAGGGTTGGATGGCGACTATACTTGCTTGCACACGGTACGTCAGGGAGACAAGAAAAGCACGCTTTGCTACGCCTTTCATAACCATTTACATGCAAAATTTAAAGACTCTTACGTGAACAAATACCGGTAGACTTAACAATATCCAAGGAATGCGTCTTCCCGCTATTCCCTTGGTAATCGTCATGAAATGCGGCGCGTTTTCCATTGGCCTTCTTAGCACGTTACAAGCTCCATCTGGCTCAATTTAGAAATGCAAGGAACAAAGGATTGAGAAAGATACGTTCTCTCACACATCGTCCAAGTACGTCACTCGCAAGTTTCCCCGCGTGGCTTTCCCCCCGAAGCCACATCTCCTGCACGCCGTACAGTCGCATATGTATCGTCAATGCCGTATATTGTGTGCAGATGCATTAATCGACACGACGACGCCACACACGACTGTAATAACAAGTTGTTGAGTAGGTAGCTGAAGTTTCTGTAAGGCTAGCAAAAACATACCAGTACATGTTTTATAAAACGACATAGCTCGCTAGTTTGAATAATAGATATTTTTTGGTAAACGCCTTGCGTAAACAACAGGCATGATGCTATTTCTCTACGTAGTTACCCTTATCCTGCTCGGGGGCGCGACAGCGGATCATGCCTTCTGTCAATATGAAGTGTGAGCAGGGACATTGGGTGAAGCCCCCATTGAAGCTGGTGCACGTTCCTCAAGAGAGCTTGATCGCTGCCGGCGGCTTGCTCAATGTATATAGTTGTACTGCGCTGAACACTTGGGGACGAAATGACCCGTCCGGCCTCGCAGGTGGATCACAGACCAGGCAGATTCGAACAACGGGACTGCACTCATTGGCTATGGCGGGTAAGTACAGGAGCCCGGAACCAACTGTAGGGAAACCAACCGACATGCCAGCCTGCCTGCGTCAAAGCGCGCACATGCCCAACATGTCCATGTGGACGGCTTTCTTGAACACAGCTACATCCACATCTACAAGAGCTCCGACCTTTCCAAAATACACGAGACAGTGGACCTGGCAGGCGCGGCAGCGCAGTTGTGCTACCAGCGAACAGGTTCGGCGAATCAAGCCAACGCAGCGCGTGCAAGGAAATCATTATTGGCCATAGAAGCTTAAAGAGAAGATTAGAAGGATGTGAAGACTGTGTTTGAAGGAAATCCTGTGAAGGTCCTGCTCATGAAGGTCCTCCTCCTTGATTTTTTATGCAGGCGCGTTCCCCGTACGCCCGCATATGCTGATATTTAATACGGCCGGCAGCCACGCGGTCCTCGCTTTCGTAGCGACGGGCCACGTCGTGATCTTCCGAGCCAGCGACCGACAGCCCCTGGAGTGCTTCCGCACCACCCCTGGCTTCAACGGACTCCGCCAAGCACACGCGGGATTTCCAACCAGGTAAGGTCGTCCGAATGTGTCAGCATAAGTTTCGGGCACCCGAGCTGCTGGTCGCAGTATATGCAGTGGAACCGGGACACCAC
The DNA here is from genome assembly GCA_003116995.1 of Yamagishiella unicocca. Taxonomy (NCBI): domain Eukaryota; kingdom Viridiplantae; phylum Chlorophyta; class Chlorophyceae; order Chlamydomonadales; family Volvocaceae; genus Yamagishiella; species Yamagishiella unicocca. Next base: position 24,906 of record BDSL01000146.1, on the reverse strand, counting down.
AAGGTTATGGCCATGGGCGGTAGCTAGGAAGTGTTTGGCCGCCCTGCAGACTTGGCTGGATGTAGCTTCTGGACGAAGGGTTTCTTTTCGTTCGGGCAGCTAGCTTCACGGGCAATAGCAAGGCACCACGTCCCTCGGGTACAACGCCTCTCGTTGTTGCCGTGGGGGTATATCTGGCTGGGAAAGCAACCATGGCACATACACGAGCGAAAAATGTCCTTCTAGGCATCACATTGGGCTATTTCGTTGCTGTTCCTAATTGTGACCTCACACGACTGCACTTTTCCTGTTCCACGGCGGCGACGCTTTATTCCGTTGTGTGCGTTCAGGGACAACAAGTACATCGTGGTGGCTAACCAGAATGGCAAGAAGGTGGAGCGGATTAACGTAGACTGGGAGGTGCGTTGGCTGCCATCAATCAACATGTCCACTCGGACCAGCTGTTGCTTTCTTAATCCTTGGAACCTTGCGCCTCCTAATACGCTTGCGCCTGGGGCCAACTTTGGTGTCGATTTCCTTTGGGTGAAACGTGGCGGGGCCCGGACGTTGGACGTTGCGTCCTTAACTATGTGGCGCATCCGCGCGCTCGTACCACATGGCCCTGCCGATTTGCAGAAAGAGACATTCGTTCACGACTTGGACGCGACACTGGTGATGTACGGCAACTGCACGACACCCAGCGGAGCCCTGTGCGAAGATCCCGGTGGGTCTATGTCGCCGCTAGTTACTGGCAACCGCGTCTTACTATTTTTTTTAATTTTTTTGTTACTCGTACACAACGCGCAAAATGTGCGTTAATTTGCTCTTCACTGGGTGCGTCTGACTGCGCGGGGAACACCACGCCCACACCGTGTGCGGCCTGGCACATCCAAGCTCCAAGACGCTTTGGGAGGTGTAAGCGGACAATGGGACTTGGTTTCAGTTGCTAACGTGGGCTGCGTGTGTAAAGCCGATGTAATCGCGGTGTGGTACTTGCGGAATGATTTGCCGCCGCTTCCATTTGTTATTATCCGCAGCACTGCGCCCCGACAACGCGCCCATCTGCACGTCCAACCTTGAGGACCCGCCGTTGACGTTTGTGACCCTGCGTGGAGGCGGGATGTTCGTGGTGGACTACACCAAGACACCCGTCCAGATTGTGGCGGAGTACGACAACACGACAATCGGCGCCAACGGATGCGGAGGGGTTTCAGCAGGTCGCTACATGTAAGCGGCAACCAAGCGATAGCAGGCGGATCAGCGAGACGGGCATCAGTAGGCTTGAACGGGGTGAACTGTTCAGGGTTCGCTCGTTTTCGGCTTTCCTGGCCTGCCATGTTTGCCATCGCATTTGAATTGCCACGGCCGTCGCAGGTACATCAACTCCGGAGGCGGTACCCTCTCGAACCCGTACGAATTCAAGGTAAGGCAATCATACTTCTTCGGTGCGCAGCTCCCAATTGTACGCCAACCGGAAGCACGCAGTTCCCAATCGCGCTTGGTAGACACGCACCTCCTGGTCGTACTTCTTCGGTACGCAGCTTCCCTCCCTCGCTCGGAAGCCCGTGCGCCCCTGCATCGCCCACCCGTGCGGACGAAGTTGGAAGGCAACCACAATCCACCGGTATCAAAAGGAAACCACCATCTGCCCGATGGTTCTAGCGCCTGGCTAGTGTGGAGCCCACCAAAACAATCACTATCGACCGGCAAGTGCCCACCTCCTTGCCCTATCACAGGTCTATAAGCTCCCCACCACCGGCTACAAGGCCAGCAACCCGCCCAACACCCCTCGCCCCAAAGTAGTCGCTGATGACAGCACAGGCGAACGGGACGCGCACTACGCCGGTATCACTTTCAACCTCGAGCAGTAAGTTTCCCTCGCAAAGCCTGTTAGGTGGGATGGACTTCATAACGGATGTATGGGAAATATTGCCTGTCGATAACGCATTCGACGATCAAACGCATACCATCGCATGTTCCCTAGCCATACATGTCGCTTTTGCATGTGGGCTTCCTGGGGTTCCGTACTCCTCCTGTTTCATCCGTCATCCGTTCTGCCGGGGCGCGCCTGTCTATCTGTTTGCGTGCGTGTTACTCGCGCCCGCAGCCGCCCTACATACTTCTGGCAGCCGGACCGATACACGAGCGTCATCGACGTGTTTTCCTTCCGAAGCGATAAATTCGTCAACCGCATCGACCTCAAGGCCTTTAACCTGTCGACGGACCCATCACCTGACGGGCTGGTCATCTCGCCCGTCATGGTGGGTGGGCGGCGGGCCGGTGGCTCCTGGGGTAGTAGTAACTCTTACAGTGGGCCCCAGACCACCTGGGGTGCTGCTGGTGGCGGCGCTCGCGGGGGAGGCTACCAGTAGCTGCTGAAGTGTGTGTTCGGGTGCGATGGTCGCATTCGCGTGCCCGTTGTTGTAACGGTCGTGCCCGTATTGCGCTACCGATCTACTACGCGCCCTGGCTTCACTTTCCGTCTTCGGTAGCGTGTTCGTGTTGGATGCGCGGCATCGCTGAGGGCTACGGTATCCGATGACTCCGTCCCGTTGAGCAGTAGTGGCCCGGATGGATGGATTGCCCCTCCCACCGCGCGCGTCCAAGCGCCAAGAGCACGTGCCCACCAAACCGTCGAAGCAGCTCCGTCGCATCCATCCACCGCCGCCCGCGCAGGACCACGCCTTCATCAGCCTACGTGGCTCCGTGCCCCTGTCCGCGGACCCTCACATCAGCACGGTACGTGTTACGTTGGTGGTGCTGGCCAGGAGTGCAGAGGTCGAGTGGGCAGCACAGGAAGGCATGAGGCTTGCTCGTGCGCCTCGCAAAGACACCTCAGCTTTTGGACGTGTGATGTAAATCGCGGTGTGACCGCCTTATAATTAGATAGATAGTATTTGTTACAGTGGGCTCAAGGCCAAAGTGGTTGCTCGTTGTCGCGCTGCCGTTGGCGTTGCTTTAAGCCATTACCGCCTAAAAGGCATCCAAAGTGGGAAAAAATGGGATAACGTCGTGCGTGTTGAGGGTGACAAGTTAAGCCCAGCAAACGGATTTAGGTCTGCGATGAATACGGAACAACCTTCGGGCTTGAAGCCGCTTAAACCGTAGCTACCAGGGCGTTTTGGGTGTAAGTGACGGTTTCCTTTCCAGCGTATGACTGGATGGGTAACTGGATGGGCCCCACGTCCATTGGCGACGCGCACACCGCCTACTGCTGTGCTTGCAGGGAAACTCTCCCGGCCTTGGAGTGCTGACGATTGAAAGGTACGGCCGTACGGCCCAGTTCTCGAAGATCCTGCCCATCACGAACATGGTCAATGGCACGAACCGGGCCGACCCACATGGAATTGACATCCGCGTCACCAACACTGCGTGCCACGAAATCGTCCGGTCGAGCCGCCGCCACCGCCGGCTGTGATGCGGGCACACACAGGCGCCACCGAGCGAGTGTTACGGTCTGCAATGTACGGAGGTGGGTGGCATGGGTTGTACTCTCTAGCAGTGCCCGGTAATGCCCGGCATGTATGCAGACGGCCCAGTGTTTGCTGCGCAGTGCAGCGGGGACCTATCCTGTTAACCTTCCCCCTGTGTTGTGGCGTACTCGGCTCGCATCTGCATGCGTGCACCATGTCCACCTCCACCTGCCGCACTTGCAGCAACCCCAGATGCGTACACCGTACATGCATGGTGGGGTGGTGGTTTGGGTCGTCGCTAATGCAGTGATTGAGCACGCCTCCATCCGCTGCCGCGCGTCGTCAGTGCCCCCATCCAGTGATTACCGACGCCCAAATGCATGTGTCGCTGAACGTCTGCCTCCGTCCCCGGCGGTTGCCCCCAGCCACCCGTGTATGTCCTCATGGGTCATCACCTGCTCAGTTATCACCGCTGGTTGGCGTCTTTCAAGCCGGTCCGATTCTTAATGAAGAGTTTTACTATTGTCGATACGTAATTGCTGCTACTTCTATTTTCTCGAGCTGACGCCATAATCGTGGTGGACAAATCTCCCCGTTTCATCATAATGCTTTTGGTTGCAAAGCATGTCATTGCGGCGGCCCACAGATCACGCGGTACATTGTGAAGGGTTGTTACGATCCTGTAAGGCCCCTCCAGGCCCCTCCTACATACCATTGTACATGCAGCGTTACGGTGCATCCGATCATCCTCGCAGTCGGTAGCAGACGCCAGCTTATAATGGACGTTAAATGAGCAGCACAGCAGCGGTTATGTTTACCCAGTATTCGGACTGCTGCCGAAGGGATGACGCGACACCTCGTGTGACATGTATGTCCGTCGTGCGACCAGCCAACTGTCGCTGAGTCGTGCGTGTTATTACCCCGAATCAGCTAGTTATTATTCTGTTGTATTAGTTGTGTTTATTGTAGTGCAGTATCGCTCGTACAAGCGAATGGTAATATAGAATCCCTCACCACATCTTCAGGGATGAGACTCCAGGGATGCCGCGTGTATCCGTGCATGCCGCCGGTGCACCTAGGCTGGCTGGTCACCTGAGTGAGCAGCTTGTTGATCGCTTATGAGTAATTCAATGTTGTAGGATGTCTAGTCCACGCAATAGTTTTTTTCGCGGGAGTGCAAGTGTTTAATAAGCCATTGGGTCTCGGCCGCGCTATCTGTGGCCAGCATTTGCCAAACATGCACAACTGGTGAGCCGTAGCTATCCTCACAAGCTGGCTGCTGTTGTTTTGCCTCTGGGCTGTCGGCTGGTGCTGTGGTGGTTTGCCTTTGTTCCGGTGCGCGTCGGTTTCTCTCTCTTTCGTCTCCTTCAGTGTCAGGCGATGTGCCCGATGGTTCTACCTTCTGGTCTGGAACCCACTTTAACAGTTACTAGTACAAGCGCAAGAACTAGACCGGCGTCTCCCGACTACCGTTTGGTCACAGGCATTGCGCGGTACGTAAGGGCGGGGCTCCGAGAACTCAATTGACAAGGGTATCGCCGCATAGCACATGGCTTGTCCAACACGAGGTGGGTCGTGACAGGGATGCTGAACATTGGTACGATACCTTAGGATCGCCGGACACTACGTGCGTGTCTTGCTCTCCTGACTCCAATCGGTAGACTGTAGCCCTCAATAGCACCTGTCTTTGGACTCGTGGTGTAACAAGGCTGCTTCGTTTCCGCTGGTAGCTCCTTGCGGAATGCAAAGCGATCAACCGTAGCAGCGGACATCTCATCACAGATATGCGTGCTCCTTGAATCCGTCCACGTACGCAGTCCGTCGCCATGCAATATCTAAATTTCGCGACGCCGCCTACGCACCGCGTTTCCCACGCCGTAACGGCACGCGGCATCCTGATGATGGCACTAAATAGGACGTAGTACTCAGCATTCGCAAGAAACGCCCAAACCCGCTTACAGACTGATTGCTGACCCGCTTACAGACGGATTGTTGATGATCATCGGCATCCGCTGAGCTTGAGAGTTACCCGTATTTACCCAAGCGCTGGCCAGGACAGGTCAGACGAGGCGCCGGCGGGACGCTCTGTTGCACCGCTTCAAATCGGCGTTGTCTTCGAGCGGCAGGCGCTCATGCTAGCAAACCGTGGCAACTGATGATTTATAAAGCTGCGAGACGTCCACCGGGCCGTCTACCGGGCTTCTGAACCGTCGTACGCGCCGTCAACCGACACTCGCCGGCACAGGCAGCTCCTGCAACAAGTACTCGCTGCTACACGCATCTTCTGCGCAAACGCATCGGCTGTTCTAGACTAGCTCTGGTTAGAATAGGCATCTGAGGAGGAGAAAATAAACGGCAGTTGCTACATCTCGCATTTAAATTTTCTACCACCGCCGCGCGGGTCTCAATACCGTAGTCTTAAATAACAACGGTAATACATATCCTCAAGCCTGGGCGAGCCCAGGACCAGATGGATCCTGGCGAATCAATAAATTACAAGTAGGCAACCGAAGTAGGCCTTTGAGGCTGGCTAGCCCGGTATTGCGCAGCGACGCACGTTTCGTACACACACTACTATCCTATGTTGTCTTGCTACGATAGCTGCTGTCCTATGTTGTCTTACCGCTCAGAGGGTGGGCATCCCCCCTGGATTAGTTTAGGCGTCGGTCACGGTGGCGTATTAGGAAGGAGGGATGGCAACCTAGGCGGATTGGGGTAACGGGCCGCTCACGGTATATGGATGCCGAGAGCTTGGATTAAGATGCGGTGACACAGGATTAGATTAGAGGCGTCATGGATTAGGTTGCAGTTGGCCTCGGATTGGGTTGCAGTGGCCACGGATTGGGTTGCAGTGGCCACGGATTGGGTTGCAGTGGCCACGGATTGGGTTGCAGTGGGCACGGATTGGGTTGCAGTGGCCACGGATTGGGTTGCAGTGGCCACGGATTAGGTTGCAGTGGCCACGGATTGGGTTGCAGTGGCCACGGATTAGGTTGCAGTGGCCACGGATTAGGATGCGGTTCTTCGCGGATTAGGATTACGTTGTCGTGGATTAGACTTCCTGAACGGATTGTGAGCGCGGGGGGGGTCGGATTAGGAAGGGTTGCCATCCCTGAAATTAGGATTAGCAACCTGCGGATTGGAAACCGTGCCCCGGCGTATTAGGATTAGCAACCTGCGGATTGGAAACCGTGCCCCGGAGTATTGGGATTAACAACCTGCGGATTGGAAAGCATGCCCGGGCGTATTTGGATTGCTGACCTGAGTATTGGAACGGCCGCCCCGGCTTATTAGGATCGCTGACCTGCGGATTGGAAACCGCCCTTGGATTGGAAAATGACTTATCCGCTGTGACCGCCGGATAAGTGGATAACTGCCCCATGCCCCACCCTCTGTACCGCTGTAGCCCCCTCGGAAAAACAAAGCCAAGACCGCAAATTGTCGGGGACCCTGTGGCGGTCTGTGCTCAGGCAAAAGCGGCACGCGCTGGGGGTGTAGTAACAGTTACAGTGGGTGCCAGACCAAAAGGTAGAACGATCGGGCACATCGCCTGACACTGAAGGAGATGAAAGAAACATAAGCCTAAATGCGCCGTTACAAAGGCAAACCACCACAACACCAGCCTGGGTACCGGGCCTGTCCTGCCAGCGGCCCTGAATGCCTTGCAGCAAGTGTTCCGGCGGCTCCGGTCTGGCATGAAGTGGGAGCCGGCCTATAAGGAGGGATGGTGGCGGTTGGCTGTGGATGGGATCCCCCTCCTCGGGAACCCTCATATGCGGACGGCAGCAGCAGCCCCCTGTGGGTGCGGTGTGCCGGCTGGAGAGTCTCCAGGGGCGGGTACCCCCCGCTTACACCACTTTTGGTTCTGCCCGGTGGCTCAAGCAGTGATTGCCCAACTCGAGGCCCAGCTCGGTGCAGGGGTGACACGGGCGCAAGTTTGGTTGGTGCAAGCACCTACCGGGGTACAGTCCTGCGTCTGGGATGTAGTAGTCCTGGCGGCTATTACTGCCATGGAGGTGGGGCGCCGGTTTATGGCCGCGGCCTTGAAAAGGGCGGGGGCTGGTGGTCCCCCTCTTACTCCGGGTAGTGGTCTTCTGGATCGTGCCGTTCGCCGTGGGGTGGTGGAATTTTGGGCCCTTCTGAGGGGCTTTGCTGCGCTGGGGCTTCCCAGAAAGGCTGGGATGCAGTGGGGCCTCGGCATCCTTTCTTGCGGGTTGTCGCCAATCGCCTTGTGTGCGGGGGACCGGCTGAGGTACTGGTGGATTCCTGATCGGCTCGGGTTGTCTTGGGGAGCGGGGTTTCCCGTGCTTCATACTTTCTGGCTATATAGGCGTGTTGAGCCCTGCTAGGGGTCCGTGCCTTATGGGATGAGAGGTGGCTGGTTCCGATGTTTGCATCGTTGCGGCGCTTCACTGGTTCGTCGGGTGCTGGGCTGTTAGGTTGGTTGGTGGCCAGTTCCTGATAGGGGAGCCTCAAGTGCAAATTCCCCCTGGGGTGCTGGCTGCTGCTCTGTATGCCTACGGCCTGTCAATTTGGTGTTCTGGTGGTTTGCCTTTGTTTCGGTGCATGTCGGTTTTTGTTTCCTCCGTCTTGTTCAGTGTCAGGCGATGCGCTCGATGGTTCTATCTCTTGGTCTGGAACCCACTGTAACCGTTACAACAACACCAGCCAACAGCCCACCAGCCACAGGGAGCAGCCGCTATCCCCCCTAATATGTGAGTTCCCGAGGGGGGCGATCACATCCACGGTCAGCCGCCACCATCCCTCCACTTCACCCCTGATCAGAGCCGCCTGACCACTTGCTGCAAGGAATCAAGGACCGCTGGCGGCACAGATCGGTTGCCCCAAGCGCTTTCGCGCACAAACAGCTCATGCGCTGTCCGCCGAATATCCACAACCCCGGCCAGCTGCACAGCCGTCCCAACCCAAACAGTCATCTCCTTCAGCGCCAGAGGCGGCCCACCGCCCAGCCACCACCCCATGCAGGCGTGCGGTGAGCATGGACGCCACCTCCCAAACTGCTGGCAGAGCAGGAGGGCCCTCCGGAGAGCCCAGTGCCAGCACCAGGTAGGACAGCGGCTGGCAGAGCAGAAGACATGCTCTGAAAGCCCAGCAGCAGCACCAGGGCCGCGGCTAGCTTGCCCCCTTGGGACCAGCACCTCCGCGAGCAGGGCCTCCATCGCATCCATACACGCCCGCCAACGACCAAAAGCCAAAAACGCCTTTGCTGCTCGGTATCGGCGGCCCAGGACCCTTTCGACGAGCCCCGCCAGCCCGCTGGCACTGACACTGCGCAGCTGCCTGCATTGCTGTCCTGGAGCGCATTCCGGGCCGTCAGAGCATCCCCCAACGTCTGAAGGGACCAACATCTCACAAAGTACCGGGTGCAGGTATTCCAAGCCAGGCCTCCTGCCGGCCACCACTGGCCCCGGCAGGGAAGCTGGGCGGAGAGGGTTACCCCGAATAGGCACATTCACACACCACGGACCCGCGCCAGCTGCCCGCTACCTACATTCCACCAACATTTTGCACCGGCCCCAGGGCCGCCAGCGCTGTGATCACCCGACGGATATCGTCCGGCATCCCTTCCGTCCCCATCCATGAACACCTTGCCCGCGCTGTAAGCAGGTTGAGGGGCCCGGAAGCCGCATACACGCCACCCCCCAGGTAGGTCTTCCTCGAACCCCCCAGGTAGGTGCGAAGGCCCGTGTTCCCTGGCAGCAGCCATTGCCGTACGTAGCCCCACTTCCAACCGAGCGCAACGTCACACTCGGCGCCCGCCGCCCAGCTTGAGCCCTTGAACGCTCAGCGCCAGCTTCTCGATGCTGCTCTTCAGCGTTGCCGGATCCATTACTTCTTCGTACACGGGCGGCGCGTCGCCATCGGGCCAAACCTGCGCATCCGGGTCGGCCAACCGTTCACGCAAAAACCGTACGCGATAGGCCCAGTCTGTTTAGCCCTAGATTATCGACGCAATTAAGACGCAATCAATTGGCTGGATTAGGTCACGGAATGTCTCACCACGCCACCGCCGGCACTTGGACATACCTGCAGGATCGCATGTTCCAGAACCTTGCGTGCAGCGCTGTTTCTGTAGTACTTGTTGAATTTCGTCAGGTCGGCGAGGATGATCTGCGGGGCGAGGGGAGGGAGGCAGTGCGGTGGTGGTGCTTCAAGCGCAAGATCGCCGCCACCTGCATGATGAGCGCATGCCGAATGCTGTACTGAACGCTTAGAGTGACCGATTGAGAAGTCACCCTTTGCTTCGGCATGGCGAACCCAACGGATACACAGTAGTAAGCCATTCCAAGGGGTCTATGGCTGGGAAATGCGAACCAATAGTGGGATACATGCGCAGGGTTGAACGCCGCCTCGAGGTCAGATATTTTAACATAGCTCGAAACACCTGATCTCAAGGATTCCGCCGGCAGCCCACAGTGCCGCATGCGCCGATCTGCCGATGTGGTCATACCAATGCACCTGATTAATTTGAGGCAAACACCGATGACACATGACTGGCAGCGGAGGCCGACCAACTCCCAACCTCCAAGCACCAACCTCCGCGTGTGCCCCACCCAGCCTCTCCTTCCATACATTGCCTACCACCCGCTGCTGTCTAGCTACCCGCCGTACGTACGACACATCCTAGCTACCTGAGATTCAGGCAACCGCTCGGAGTCGAACAGCCCAAGCTCCTTCGCACGCCGCAGATACGCGACCGCTGCCTCCGGGTTGTGCATCCTGCAGGCAGTGGACAGCGGCAGCCAGCCGTCCCTTGTGGTCAGCAGCAGCACCTCAGCGTCACTCCGCTGCAGCAGCCAGCGCTGGACGTGGAGCAGGTTGTACCTGGAGGGCGGCAGCACGAAAGTACGGAAGGGCGGAAGGCGGAAAGGACGGTAGGCGCGGAAGCGCGGAGGAATGTACGGAAGCACGGGGGAGGAGTGCCATGAGGGAGAAGGAAGGGGCGCAGGATGGTCTGGCGGGCGCAAGGGGCGGCCTCTAAACCCTCCAGGGCCCCGCTGAATGTCCCCGCCAATCCCCGGGCCGGGGCCCTTCCTTCTCACCTTTCCCCGGGCCGCCACCCTCCCCCCCACCATTCGCGGATTCTCTTATAAACCCGAAGGCTATGCACCCACTACAATTTTCAAGTCGAGCCAACGGTTCTTTTATGTAACCCCCAAACCCGCCGCCCCGGCACCTAAGCACGCACCTGGCACAAATGTGCCCCGGGGTATCCTGCGACCTGGCGTCTTTCTGCATCAACAGACTCCTCCTCATAAGCCCCACGTCTCGTCGTCCGCTGGCCTCGTCAACCTGCTGCAGCTGCTCCCACACAATGTCCAGGGCGTTCACCAGTCTGCGCTCCAGGGAGGGGCCGACTTCGGCCTCCGAGCTGGCCACTCGTAGCGACACCGCCTCGCGCAGCATAATGCTGATGAGGCCGTCGCCGTCGACGTGACCGTCTCTGAGCGCTAGCACACGCTCCAAGCCTCCCAGGTCCTGCAGATAGCCCAGAAGCGGCCCAGAGGGCGGGCGAGCGGAAGTGTAATGCAGTGACGGCTAGCCAGGTGAGTAGAGATCCCGTCAGCTGGCCCTACCTCGCTTTGGAGGACGGATAGAGGGACTTCGCGTGTCGCGCCATGAGCCGAGCATGCACGGCGTGAGGTAACCGCAATATGTTTCGCGACCAGCTAACGACATGCACAGGCAGGTCCCAGCGATCGACTGCCGCAGCTGACGGCCGCTATTTCGTCCGTTCTCGTCCGACCGTGAACATTCACCCACGAGGCCCCAGGGCCCGCTGGGCACCCTGCCGGAGCTGCTGCCGGTGCTGGCAGCAGCTGGTCGGATGGCCAGCCAGCAGCACGCAGCTCTGACCCACGCCAGCCCGCTTGCCCGGCTACCCGCCCGCCCGCCCCGCCCGCCTCACCCGCCCCGCCCGCCCCACCCGCCCCGCCCGCCCCGCTCGCCCCGCCCGCCCCGCCCGCCCGCCCCGCCCGCCCCGCCCGCCCCGTCCGCCCCGGGCCCCCCGCCCGCCCCGCCCGCCGCGCCCGCCCCGCCCTCATCATGCCCGCCCGCCTGCCAGCCATCCGGCTCGCCCGCTTACCTTCCAGCTTTCTAGCCCGCCCGACCGCCCGCAACCTCTCCACCGCTCACCTTCAAGAAGCCTTGGAGCTGTCCCTGTCCGAAATGGGGTTTCTCCAGATACGTCCGCATGACGCTCATAGCGAATTCCACCAGCTCTGCATCCGCAGCAGGAAGCACCGCCTGTGTCCCTGCTGCCCCTGCGTCCGACCCCGACCCCGACCCCGCCGCCGCCGTCGCTGAGCCCCCTGACACCGCCTCCCGCCGCCTGCGACGCGGCGCGTGGCCTGCATCCTCAACACTGTCCGGCTGCCCACCCGCCGCGTCCTCCTCGTCCACCAGCGTCAAGCCTGCATCCGGTGCAGCTGCTGCGGCGCCGCCAAGTTCAGCCATCAGCTGCTCCACAAAATCCAGCTGCTCCGCAAAACCCTGCTGCTCCGAAAAATCCAGCTGCTCCGCAAAACCTAATAACCTGGTGCCGCCACCGCCAACATTATCCGCATCGCTGGGCTGCGGTGCTCGGAGCCCGCACCCCGCCACAGAGCACGGCTCCACCGGCTCCGAGACCACTGTCCCCGCCGGCGATGTTGCACGGCTTGAGGAGCACCCGACGGCGCCATAGCCAGGCTGCCAGAAACGCTTCCTGACTGCAGGTGCCTGCTGCTGCTCCACGGGCGGAACTAGTCCTGAGGTCCAGTCGTAGCCGGTGGGCGCCAGCGGCGCCTGCACGCCCCAATGCGCACCGCCCTGCTGCTGCGGCTGCGGCTGCTGTTGCCCCTGCTGATGGGCGTGCTGCTGTACCTGATGCCAGTGCTGGTCGCTGTACGGTACGTGTTCAAATGGCGATAGCTGATGTGGTAGCTGAGGCAGAAGCTGTGGCGGTAGCTGCTGCTGCTGTTGCACTGCGGCCGGCATCGATCGCTGCAGCTGCTGTTGCAGTGCATCATTGGGGTCGCCCTGATTCTCCAGGACCTGCTGTACGACGTAGGGCTGCTGTACCGCGGTGGAGCTGCTGTCGTGCAGCTGCGACATGGGTGCAGGGCTGCTGCCGCAGGGCTGCTGCACCACTGCCGCATTCATCATCGGCAGGTTCGTGGCATAAGAGCCATGCACCGTGTGTGGGTCAATCGTCGAATGCGGCTTGTTTGTGGGTGGCAGCAGCCCTCCAGAATGCAGTGGCGATTGCCACAGGCCCTGAACCCCGTAGCACTCAGACTGCCAGGTCCCAGACAACGCCAGGAAATCACTACATTGCTGCTGCTGCGGCTGCTGCTGGTGCGGAGTTAGCTGCGGCTGCTGCGGCTGTGCCAGTGGGTACCCATCAGCTGGGCAGCTTGGAGCAAACCGATTGATCTGAAAGCTGGTAGTGCAGCTGCTGCAACCCCCCCTGTCCACACCGCTGGTTGTGTCAACATCGCCCAGCAGTGCCACCATCGAGGTCGTCACGGTGCCAGGCCCGGGTGGGAGGCCCGGGTGACTAGACATGACGGGTGACTGGGAGGTCCTGCCTTCATCCGGCGCAATGGCAATATACCTGAAGGCAGGGCCCGGTAGGTTGTTGGAAGAACCAGGTGGGTAGCTAGTGGGCTGTGTTAACGAACCTGTACTGCGTTGGCAGAAATCGCGCTGTGCCCAAGCTTGGCCTGGCAGCATGTAGTTTGCTTGCAGTGGGAAGCCCGTGCACTGATGATGGTAGAGGCATCAGGCTATTTATGCATGTGCAGTGAGTGCGATGTGGCGGCGTCGTGATCCACCTCACCACCTTACTGCAGAGCGAGGGGCAGGCAGGTAAAGAGACTCAGCTGGCCGCCTAACATGCGACAACCCCCCCCCCCTCACCAGGCCGGCCACCAGGGCTTCCAGCGAAGGCGGATGAATGGCAGATCCTCTCCTTGCGCCGGAAAGATTTTCATCTCCCAGCAGCCGGTCTTCCTGCTAGAGCCCGCCTTTCCTCTTTCGCTTTTCACCTCGTCGTACTCCTGCTTGCTGAGGAATTGGTCAAACTCTGCCAAAAAGACCTTGTGGACCATGTGAATCCTGTGGCGCCGATCACCGGGTTCACAGCCACAGTTTCCTCCCTTTTTGCCGGCCTTTACACCTCCCTGGAGGCACTTGCAGCACCCTTTCGCCACTTCGTGATGGTGCATGCAGTGACTGTAATACTTTTTGTCCACTATAAATAACGGGGCCGCCGCAGCCACAGACGGTTGGTGGTGCAGGGGCAGGCGGTGAGCGTGTATGCCCGTGCCGACACCGCTGGCTTTCAAGAAGTGCGGAGTCTTCGAGTTCAGACTCAACGGTCCCACGAAGAGGCACGACTGGCCTGCTGCGTCTCTGCCGCTGTTGCTGCTGCTGTGGATGCCACCACGGACTCCCTCACTGCTGGGGCGATCGACCCCTGTCTCAGGCCACAGCCGCATCAACAGCTCGTGCGGCATTGCACTCTTTGCGCCTGCCCAATGGATGTTCCCGACGTCGGTGGCCGCCGGTTCCGAAGGAGCTTTGAGGGCCTCATCGTCCCAAAACTTGCAGCCCTCGATAACATCAAGGTGCCGTACTCCACACCACAATCGGACCAGCTCGCTTTCCCTTTCGGGTGGCGCCTGTGGGGATCGAAGTACCCCGGTGCAGTGCAGGGCGTCGACAACTGCAAGTACACCGGGGCCCAACTGTGTGTGGGCCTGGGTGGCCAGCTGCTGTGGCTGTGGCTGGGACTGCGGTTGACGCTGGGCCGTATCCTGTAGCGGGTAGCCCGGTTCAGCTGCGTAATAATATCCCACAGCGTCCTGTGTGTTAACCAGCGGGTCGGCACCGTGCGTCTCGCCCAAGGCTTTGAGGCTGATCCCCCCGTCCTCCAAGTCCAGTTCATCGCTGTCGAAACCACTGAGGAGCCCCACTAGGCTGGCCGTAGGCGATTCACAGTTGCTATAGTGCCCTGTACACAACAGAGGCAAGCTTATGCCCGGAATAACGGCATGCACTTGGCAGACGAGTCGGCAAACGTTGCCTCTTTTGGTGCATTGATATCCTTTGTGCACAGGTCTTACCGTCCATTGCTTCAACAAGGCATAAACAAAATATACCTCAAGCATAAAAGATTTACATGCGCTGGTTGTTGGCTAGTGCGTGAAGGTTGGGTAGCTTCAGGTTGTCATGTCGGGTTATCTACTTTCCACAAACGAAGGTATGCAATAAAATCGTCGAGCAGATGCATTGCTGCGTTCCGTCGCACAATTAATCGTTGTTGCCGGTATCATTACAGCATGAGGAAGGCACCATTTAGTCCATTTTGCCCAACTGCATAGTGGCATGGAGCCTTAACTGTCGCAGCTAATAACGCATATGTACAGGGATTATGCAATCAGTAGACAATGTACACGCCGCATAGCATACAGGCCGCCAACTTGCCTTAAAACGGCATTCGCCAGCCCCTAGCGGTCGGCAGCCGGAAGCTGCACGTATTTCTGGTAATTGCTGCAGCCCCATTCAGAGTGCGAATGGAGAGGTAGCGGCTCCCACACCCGTCGCCTCCTCGCCAGGGTCGAATTTCGAGTTTGAGGGCCATGTACATGTCGTTTGACGGGCGTATTGCCGACGGCCTCCATGGTGCACGTACAATCTTTGCAGTAGAAGCCACCGATTGCCATCATGATGCAAGGGCGATTTGCTGGTACTGCAACCAGACCCGTGAACCTTGCTGCCATACCCGTGAGGCTTCGTGATACCGGTGCCTCCGTGCGCGCACCCTAACAGCTTCGTCACGTCTGTATAAATGTACAATCTGGATACGACATGGCTATCTACCACTCCCCTTCTGCTACATATTGCTGGACTGTCAGGCGGCTTTGCCTGAAGCCGTGCGCGCACTGTAATGTTGTCTGCCGTCGGCGTGTAGGTCAAAAGCCAGAGGCTCTAGAACGGAAATTGCGTGGACGCTAGACCAGTGCACGTTTTGCCTATGCACCGGTTAGCCCAGCATGTTGACGGGCAGCGGAACGCTTGTGATGAGGAGCGGCATGTTGACGGGCAGCGGAAAGCTTGTGATAAGGAGCGGCAGCATAGAGGGGCGGATGCTGCTGATGAGTGCAAGGACGGAGGGGGAGTTGGCGAGGGCAGGTGCAGCAGCAACGGTAAGCCTGTGGTGACCTTCCGGGCTAGTGTGGACCCATGCAGTGCGCGCGCCTGCGTTATAGCTAACCAGGTGACAGTTTCGTCTGCAACCAATGTAGCACGTACAGCAACAAGATCAACGACGTGCGTCTATGTGAGAGAATGCAAGCAAAAAGCGAAAGCACGGTAATGCTGCCGTGCGGCGGCCCGCTGTTGGTGCACGCTCAGGCAGCTGGTGACATGCGGCGGCGTTGATTCGGAAAGGCTCCGCCCGACTAGGGGGTCACAGCTTCCGGCAAAAACAGCGAGCAAGCAAGGTCCGTCCAGCTGATGATTTCAACCATGACAGGACCTCAACGTTCTGTGCCCGCCAGTAACGGTATCGCGCTGCCAAGGGCTGGGGAGCTTAAGAGACGCAGAGGCTGCCCTTCGTTCCGTTACACATACGTAACGGTTTTGAACGGCCAACGGCGGTATCGACAGGGTACAGGCAGCGTTACAAGGGAGTGCATGACCGCCAAGGCCGCCAGACCCCCCATCCCACGGGTGCTTCAGAGGAGCGGCCAAACAAGAGCTGGTTCCGGAGCTGCAAGGCGGGGGAGTACGGAGCATTGGCCCCAGGACTGGGACGGGCCGCAACGGCCTCTGCCACTGCGCCGCCCTCCTGACCTACGCCCACATACACGCGGTGTCCGCGACCTGATAACATCCTGGGCCAGGATTCCTGGCATGCGACTGCCTGCCATTCTTCTCTGGCCAGGTGCTGCGCGGGATGCCCAATGAGCCTCCAGCGGGGGTGGAGGACAGGAGGCGCCGACAGCCCCGTACGGCACCGTGGTGGACCTTGATCGCCGCCTGCCGCCGCCTGCCGCATACCTGCTCCCACGGCCTGCCGCATACCATGTTTTAAAAACAAATCACGTACGCTAACGTACATCACTTAACAAGTCGCGCCGTCCCGCGTCCCAACCACCCCGCCCGCCTGCCTGCTGGTGGACAGTACCGCGGGGTGCGAAAGCAACGACGGCACTCGCGCGCATGCATGCCTCCGAAACCATACTGCTACCATACCATTTCACGTTACACCAGTACCGTCATCTTATTCAGGGGCCCCATCCGGGATCCGGCCCCCGCCCCTTGAGGCAGGTGCCCCCCGGCTCCCCGACCTCCTCAGCGCGAGTCTCAACACGCGCGCTGCGCCAGCAGTGCTACCAGCGCAATTCTAAAAACCAGCACGACCTACCTAACTTGCAAACCGCCCTACCTAATACATCTAATGGCGCATAAAACTCCTCCAGGCGCCTCAAAACACCGAGTCGCTGACCGGGAACCGTCGCTCTTAAAAGACGCGAGAAGACCAAGTGCCCGGCTGGCCTCACCACGAGCGGAGGTGGCACAGGCGGGCGCGGCGCTACATTCCCTTGGGCGGCCATGATTCATTTGCAAGTGACAGGCCACGGCCGCCCAACCCGAGGCATGCAGTCGGCACGCTACCGTATCGCGTTCCCTTATCCTTCGCATCCGCGGCTGGCCGGCAGTTCTACCTTTTTCCACTTTTGTGCTTGCCGCCGGAGGCGGCAAGCACGCAATCCGCAGGCCAGGAAGCCTGGGCCCCATGGCGGAACGCGTCGGGAGGACCTCTTCGCCCTCCGAAGATGCCGCGCGGGTGGTGATGCCCTGCACGCAAGCGCGCCGTGCAGGGTTCGAGTCCCACCCCACGCACACAAATGCGCTCTCGGCAGCGCGCGCCCGCGCCGCGCGCACAGCATACTCGTACAGCAGGGCCGTTGCAATTCCATTCCACCCGCCGGCGATAAGCGAAACAGCGCCCTCCGTGCGCACCACATTGACATCCCCAAATGCTATGCATAAGAAAAATGAAAAACACGATGGCGACGATGGCGACGACGACTCGTGAGCCATCTGGGCCCCCATGAGGCCGCATCTCAGCTGCTCCTTGGGGCCGCAGCCAGGGGTAAAGGCTGTCGATCCAACCTCCTGCTCTGGATTCCGAATCCCCAATCGCCTCCGAAACCGATCCGAAACCCAGGTAGCTGCGGGTCGCTGCAACACCCGCCCCGCTGCCGACACCGCCTGCCGCCCGCCGGTCGCTGCTGCCGCTGACATGGCCTGCCATAATGTACGGGCTCGTCACCATTCGCCCCCAATCGCTTCCTTAGTACGGCCCTGGCGCTGCAAAACCAAGGACCGCCGCACCACGACCTTGCCCCAGTCCCGCCCCCCACCGCCGCTAGCATGGCGGCGAGGCCCCGCTTGCGGGAGGCCGGCCAACCGACCAGTTGCTGGATTGCTGCCGCATCACTGCCACATGACACCCACTCATCCTAGAGGGGCCGAAGGGCTTTCGCTCCTCCCGGCTTGGGCGTGGCGCCAGCCCTCAGTACACAGGTGGCGCCAGACCCCAGCTGCACCCGCACCGCGCGTGGAGCCGCAGCGAGGACGCGCCTGCTCCCGGCAGCCCCACCAGGCCCCATCGCGAGGGGTCGATGGGCTGGGTTGCAAAAAAGACTCGTTTACGCGACGTGGGCAGTGCCATTGGCTGGGTGGGTGGGGGCAGGAGAGGGAGAGGGAGAGGGCGGCCGCGCCGACACCACAAACACCCGCTGCTCCAGCGGCGCTGTCGTCGTACGCCACGCGCCGTGCGCCGTACGCGCTCCAATCCCAGCCCCCATGCGCCGTTTGCGTTGGTGCAGCTCCCGTGCTGAGTCGTCTCTGGAGTCCTCCCTTTGCCGCTCCCCCTGCCGACCAGGATACCGCCCACCTCCCGGCGCGGACTGCCTCGCAGTCGCGCTAGAACCAGCACACTGCCTTGGCAATCTGTATCACCCACACTCCATAACATACTACTACCACTACCACTACTACTACCCCCACCAGCGCCTCGCTAGTGCCCGCACCTACTCCTGACAGACTGCTGCTACCACCGCTACTGACCCCTTACACGCACAATGCGCTTCGTTTTAGTTCACACGCCATGGCGAGGCGCTGAGGCGCCGGCACCGCAAGACCCCGCCAACCGCATTGCGCAGCACAGCACAGCACAGCACAGCACAGCACAGCACAGCACAGCACAGCACGGCACGGCATGGCTCGGCGCCGCACGGCTCTCCCAATGCAGCAGTCCCAGTGAACGCACTCATCACGGCGTCGTATGCCCCGCATCCCTTCCTTCCGCCCCACCACCCCACCACGCTAGCCGTAATATCGATACCGCTCATGCAGTACTGTGCATCGTCACTTCACAACCGCCCACCTCCGCCTCCGCCGCTGGCAGCGGATGCCTTGGCCCCCGCGGCTAATGCGCCTCCGCGCCCGCCGCGCCGCCACCAGAGCCAGCACCGCTGCCGCCGACGTCACCATCGCCGCCAGCTCGCACAGGGGTCGCGCCGCCGCTAGGGCTGCCGCCTCCGCCACCGCTAGGGCTGCCGTCGCCGCCACCACCGCGAGGGCTGCCGCCTCCGCCGCCGCTAGGGCTGCCGTCGCCGCCACCACCGCTAGGGCTGCCGCCGCCTCCGCCGCCTCCGCTGTCCGTTTGCTCCATCATCGGCACCCTAGCCAGCAGGTGCGCCAATGATGCCACGCTCGCCTCCACCACAGATAATGCCTCGCCTCCCTGCTCCCCCTCGCCTCCCTGCTCCCCCTCGCCTCCCTGCTCCCCCTCGCCTCCCTGCTCCGCCTCGCCTCCCTGCTCCGCCTCGCCCAACATCTGCCGCGGGCTCCGCATCCGCGTCCGCTGCTGCCGGTAGGGCTCCTCTCTAGCCTCCCCGGCGTTCCCCAGCGTCGACAGCAGGCTGTGGGGTTGGTGTTGGTGGAGGAGGTGCGGGCGGGGGTGCAGCTGGGCATCCCCGCCCGGGCTCCAGGAGTGGGGCACCAACGCGGGGTGCCCAAACAACACGTCCGAAGGAGACGCGCCGCCCTCCGAGCCGCCGCCGCCCATGGTGGCACCGAACGGCACCCGCACCGCCCTCATGCGTCCATCCAACCCAGGAGACAGCGCCTTCAGCGCCGCAGGCGACTCAATACCGCTGGCGCCCTCCGAGCCGCCGCCGCCGGCGCCCACCACCGTGAAGAGAAAGCCAGACGACGGGGAGTTGGCGTTTACGGCCGCAGCCGCCCCCGCGGCCCCCATGCCTGCCGTCAGCGACGGCGACCGGCTGTGTTGCGATGCCGGACTGAGCACTGCCGCCATGTCCAGACCCACCAACTGGGCCGCCGACAGGGACGCTCCAGGCATATCGGCGTCCCCGTCCTCCATGTCCATCGTCACCAGAGGCGCCGGGTGCCGCTGCGGCGGCGACGACCACGCCGTCGAGCTGGCGGCGGCGGCGGCGGCGGCAGCGCCCGCCAAGTCTGCCGCCGCCGCCGCGGCGGCCGCGGCTGCTGCCACCGCCGCCGACTCGTGGGATCGGCCCATGCTGTACATCGGCGACATCAGCGGGGATTGCACGCCGCTGAAGCTGCCGCTGCTGGCGCCGCCGCCGGCTGCAATGGCGATTTCCATGGCGGCCGCCTGGTCGGGGGGGAGCGGGAAGTACTCGAAGTCCATGGTGCCGTCCGGTCGAGGGCGCAGCTCCACGAGGGTATTGAGGGGGAAGTCCAGAGTCGGGATGGACTGCGGGGCTCCAGGGGGGGCGGGGGCGCGAGAAGATCCGGTTGCACGACATAGGAAAGGGGGGGCAGGAGGGGAGGGGAGGGGAGGGGGGAGAGGCGGCAGCGTGGAGTGCGATGGAACGAAGGATGCCGGATACCAACGGACGTCTGAGGGGTTGCGACGAAGTCCCGTGTACGAGAGGAAAACCGTTTAGGAAAGACGGGGCGGGGGGTGGTGTAAGAGCGTGACGAGGAGAGGAGAAGCAGGAGGCGCACGTGGAGCAACATCTGGGTGGTTGGGTGGTTGTAGCGAGGTAGTTATGGCAAGGGGGGACGCGACGCGCTTGGCGGTGCTGGGCGCAAGCAGCGCAGGGCGACTCGTCGAGTGGGGCTGGGCAGAGCTGTCGTACAGCCCTCTCCACACGCGGCGCGCCTCCCATGTGCCGGTGGGGTCCTCCCCTCGTCCTAAACCCCCCCATCCCCATCGCGATCGCACCACACCCCGCTGGTTTCCCCTTCGATTCCCACTTGTTGCCTTTCGTGGGTTATGACAACCACGCCTTAATAATATGCCTCCATACCCCGATACGGCTGTACACATCCCCACCTCCAACCGCACCACTCCACGCCCCATTGCCCCCATCCCCACCTCCAACCACACCACTCCCCGTCACAAACTAAACTGGCTTGGTGATAGTCATAAGGAGAAACAGGTGTTTACATCCTTTCCAAACTACATGAGACACTTCCCCCGCCAGCCCGCCACTCACCGCCAGCGGCCTAGCCATGAAGTATCCGAGCACCGCCCTCAGCACCGCCTGGTGCCCCACCACCACGATGCACTCCTTCTCTCGCTCCATCTCGATGATCACCGGCTCCAGCCGCTGGATCACGTCCAGGTACGACTCGCCGGCAGGATACCTGTGTGTCGTACATGGGACGAGCCAAGAAAAAGCGGTGACGAGGCGGCGACCGGATGCGACAGGTCGCGTGTCGCTGTAACGGATGGTGGTGGTAATGGTGCTGCTGCTGCTGCTGCTGCTGCTGGTGCCGCTGTTCGCTCCGAGCGGGCGTTGCCCCGCGACACGACCAGGGCGCGTTGCACGTTTCCCCCCAGCTGGCACCGCAGCTGGCATAGGAGCCAGGGAGCTTCACCAGCCATGCATGGAAAGGAACGAACGCCGCTTACACTTCGCAACGCACTAGCGAAGACTAATAATGGGCATCATCCGTAGGGGTGCACCCAACGTGTTTACCGCCTGCACCTTCCCCCTCCTTTCCCGGGGAGGGATGTCCCTTCCCCCCCCGCCTACACACACACATACACACCTGTACCGCAGCTTGTCCTTCTGTCGCGCCGCGAACTCCTCGGGGCAGCGCTGCGCGATCTCCTCGTACGTCATGCCATCACACGCGCCTGCGGGGCGGGGTGTGGCCGGGGCGGGTGGGGTGGGGTCGGGGCGGGTGGGGTGTGGTCGGGGTCCGGGTCAAGGCGGGGGCAGTAATGCGTGTGTATGGAGGCTGGGGAGAGAGGGGGCAGGGATAGTTACGGGCCGATGCCTGTGCATCTTCCCACCAACGCCGCCCTGGACCACCCCTCCCCGTCTCCTCCCGCGCTATTCCTCCGTCCTCCCGGTTTGTCCCTCCCAAGGTTTTGCCCAGGAGTTCCACCCAGGGGACAAGCCGGATGAGGGGAGCAACCCTGGTGGACCGACCCGGCGACTGGTGCCGACCCCACTCGCCTGCCTGGATCTCGTCCAACGCCTTCCACCTCAGCTTGGGGAAGGGAAGGTAGCGGGCCGTCTGGATGGTACGGCACAACGTGGACGTCCACACGGACACGGGCACGCAGCTGGGCTCGTCCAGGCCCTGGCGGGAGGGAGGAGGAGAGTTGCGACCCGAACCAGCGGGAGGGAGGAGGAGAGTGGCGACCCCAACCAGCGGGAGGGAGGAGGAGAGTGGCGACCCCAACCAGCGGGAGGTTCGAGGGAAACCCGTGGATGTCCGAAAAAACGTTTAAAACAGAAGTTTTGAGATGCATGCTGGAGAACTGGGAGGGAGGCGGAGTCGCGACCCGAACCAGCGGGAGGGAGGAGGAGTCGCGACCCGAACCAGCGTCAGCATCAGCGCCCGAACCACCCAGCGGTCGTGATTCACCGATTTTCCTCCCTACCTCCCATCCCCCATCCCCAGCGAGCCCCTACCTCCAGCCTCCCCCTTTTCGGCACTACCGGTCTTTATGCCCTCCCCTCAGCGACTCACCCCCATCTGGGGCAGACGGTCGATGAGCATGTCCGGCAGGCAGCGCGCGTACACCTCTCCACTGGGCGCGAGGGAGGAGTTGCCGCCTATCCGCTGCTTGAGATTGAACTCGGACTCGCCTGGGCGGGGGCAGGGTGGAGAGTAAAGGCGACGGAGCCGGGGCGATGAGGCCGGGTTTTGGAGCAGGAGCATGTGAGGCTTTAGGCAGAGGCGTCCACTGACCCCAGAGGCCGCTGATTCCATCGTTCCACGCCCGTCTAACCCTAAATGGGAGTTCCGGCTGCTGGCCCCCCCCGAGGGTACATTCGCGGATATATTGTGCTGTAACCCCCGGGAGTACCCGGTCCCTAGTCCCGCTCACCGTGCCTCGTCAGCCAGATTCGCCTGGTCTGCGCCATACCCGCCTTGCATACCTGTGGCAGGAGGAGGAGAGGTAGAAGGGGGTGGGTGAGAGGAGAGGCGGGAGCAGGGACGCGCGGAGCGACAGCGCTGCCCTCCCGCCTACGGATTCCCACACCGGGCGCTGCTACCGCACCCTTGCACCTCTGGCTCAGCGCGTTGGCCCACGCCTTTGCACAGCATGTTGGCTCACGCCTCTACAAGCGCTAAGTCACGCGGCCACATCACGCGGCCAGGAGACATAACGGTGCAGCTAGGGACGACATAACGGTGCAGCGAGCGGTGGTTCGTATCGTAGCTAAAACAACACTTTGGGAGCGGTGATGACCACTGCGCGACTCGCCTAAGCCTGCTTGAGGGCCGGACCCGGACCCGGACCCGGACCCGGACCCGGACCCGGACTCAGATCCGGACCCGGACTCGGACCCGGACCCGGACCCGGACCCGGACCCGGACCCGGACCCGGACTCAGATCCGGACCCGGACTCGGACCCGGACCCGAATCCGGACCGTCAGAATGACCGTCCAGATAAGTACATGAACTCGCCCGTTCGCTTTGCTATTGTTGCGGTGCACGCAATGCGTCCCATTTCGATGCTTGAAGCCCCACCGCCTCGTAGCCATCTTGCCAACACAGGCATGGCTGCCATTGTTTGTGGGCCTCTTAGCTTGCCCGCAGGGCATCCGTCGCCCGCACCCCCAACCTCGTACACCGCGCCCGCAACCTTCCCCGTCCCCCTCCACGCGCCTGCATGAGGAAGAACACGATCTTGCCCGGCAGGTATCCACTGATGCGGTTGACGTCCATGTGGCCGCGACCCGTGACCCTGGGTGGGCACGTGGGGGCCACAGGGGGGGGGGTATAAGAGAATCCGCCAGGGGGGTTGGACGTGGGGCCACAGGGGGTTGGACGTGGGGCCACAGGGGGGTGGATGTGGGGCCACAGGGGGGTGGATGTGGGGCCACAGGAGGGTGGATGTGGGGCCACAGGAGGGTGGATGTGGGGCCACAGGGGGTGGATGTGGGGGCACAGGGGGGTGGATGTGGGGCCACAGGAGGGTGGATGTGGGGCCACAGGAGGGTGGATGTGGGGCCACAGGAGGGTGGATGTGGGGCCACAGGAGGGTGGATGTGGGGGCACAGGAGGGTGGATGTGGGGCCACAGGAGGGTGGATGTGGGGCCACAGGGGGTTGGACGTGGGGCCACAGGGGGTTGGACGTGGGGCCACAGGGGGTTGGACGTGGGGCCACAGGGGGTTGGACGTGGGGCCACAGGGGGTTGGACGTGGGGCCACAGGAGGGTGGATGTGGGGCCACAGGAGGGTGGATGTGGGGCCACAGGAGGGTGGATGTGGGGCCACAGGAGGGTGGACGTGGGGCCACAGGGGGTTGGACGTGGGGCCACAGGGGGTTGGACGTGGGGCCACAGGGGGTTGGACGTGGGGCCACAGGAGGGTGGACGTGGGGCCACAGGGGGTTGGACGTGGGGCCACAGGAGGGTGGATGTGGGGCCACAGGAGGGTGGACGTGGGGCCACAGGGGGTTGGACGTGGGGCCACAGGGGGTTGGATGTGGGGCCACAGGGGGTTGGATGTGGGGCCACAGGGGGTGGATGTGGGGCCACAGGAGGGTGGATGTGGGGCACAGGGGGTGGACGTGGGGCCACAGGAGGGTGGATGTGGGGCACAGGGGGGGGGGGGGGGGGGGGGGGGGGGGGGGGGGGGGGGGGGGGGGGGGGGGGGGGGGGGGGGGGGGGGGGAGGGGGACAGGGGGTGGAGTGGGGCCACAGGGGGGGGTGGGCCACAGGGGGTGGACGTGGGGCCACAGGGGGTTGGACGTGGGGCCACAGGAGGGTGGACGTGGGGCCACAGGGGGTTGGACGTGGGGCCACAGGAGGGTGGAGTGGGGCCACAGGGGGTGGACGTGGGGCCACAGGAGGGTGGATGTGGGGCCACAGGGGGTTGGACGTGGGGGCCACAGGGGGTTGGACGTGGGGCCACAGGGGGTTGGACGTGGGGCCACAGGGGGTTGGACGTGGGGCCACAGG